>JBAIZL010000001.1:362710045-362900045 GCA_036971475.1 Prosapia bicincta
CTCAGTTTTGTTAAGGCTTATTCAGAAGACTAATTCTGTATCACATTCCATGAATTTAATATCACGTTTCGATTTCCGTAATTTTGTTTCACATAGGCTACTTATAATTTACTTTCATATCCAGGCGTGAATTTAATTTCAAAAAGTCTCCTTAATCTTGGGAAAAATATGCTAAGACCTTACAGAACAAATTTTAAGAAAAAAGATATATCGAAAATTCGTCAAGTATGTAGATAGACAGGTATATACCTGGTGGTCATTTTTCCTCTTTATTTTTACATATCAATGAATTCTCTGCCCTATCTAAAATTGACAAAAACATAATTTCTATATAAGAAAAAAATTCATGACTAAATTCTATTTCTGTCACTTTTACACAAGAAAACACCTCTTAATCAACACGAAAATAGTTCTTTTTAAATGAACAAACACATAATTGAATTTGTCTTTTTACACTTTTAAAATTGTACACCTTTCTAGAAGCTATGGCCTAAGTTGAAATAAAATACATATCCCGAAACGAAGATTGTCATCATCTAACAAAATGGTATTAATTTAAGGAAGTGTATATTTTAAAAAGAGTACAAGTCTGTAATTAAGCTCAAGTTCAAGGTCGACACAATGTTAAAGTTTTTGCTTTAACGTTACATGTTTTTTTTTAATATCCAACAAAACATTTCTAAATATTCATAAACTACAAAGACATTATATCTCTTGAAATAGTTTTGAAACCTTCGCTTAAATGTTAAGTTTAACAGTTACTGAGGACGAATCATTTCCGTTACGTCTAAGACAAGGTCGGCCTTGAATTATTAACACAGAACACAATTCTCTCTCTCTCTCTCTCTCTCTCTCTCTCTCTCTCTCTCTCTTTCTCTCTCTCTCTCTCTCTTCCACTCCCTCTATCTCTGTGCCATACCGTTTCACCTTGGAAGTAAGAAAACGATAAGCGAAGCAAGTTTCTCTTGCAGGTACCCACCGGTAACCAATCTCAAATCAGAATTGCCAAGTTATGAATATATTCCACAATTGTAGGGCAGAAAATAATTACAAACATCTTTCAACATCTTTCAAAATACTCTATGTAAATCATTTTCATAATTACAAGACATAAATTAAGGAATTGTATAGTCTGTAGGTTTGTGAACCTTCACAGCGTGTCAGAGCGCTCTATTTTGCAAAAAGAGGACACGCAATCGCCCATTCCATATTAGATTCTGATATGAAAATTTCTTATCTGAAAATAAACTAGTTATTTTAAAAAAACGCAATCTTTCTTACACCAAATAAATAACAGTTTTAATTTAAAGTTTATTTCTGGAAAAAATAATTTAAAACAAATTCTTTTTCTATCTTCAAACATGTCTCACCATAATTATTTGTATTTGTTTATTTTACATTTTGTGTGCAAAATATATCGCATACAATAATAACTTGAAGCAGCTGTAGTGTAACTTTTTATTTGCAATAAATAAAACTTCTTAACCTCAAATAGAACTTTTTATTTAAACCCAAATTTACATTTTAACTGCAATACAGAAGGAAATTATTACGTTGCATTGGAGGAAATTATTACAAAATTCATTTATTGTGGATTGTCGAGTTTAAGAACTCCTTGAGTATATAAAATATAACGGTGGAAACACTAATTACAAAATTAGACATACAATTACAGCAAAATCTCTTTCCGAATGAGAAATAAATTTAATTATTATACACATGCGCGCGCTCACCAACACACACACACACACACACACACACACACACACACACACACACACCTATATATATATTAAAACAACATAGGCTATTCAAGTACAAGAATATTTACTAATTTATATTCAAAGCTTTTCGTTGGTAAACAGTACCAACATCATCAGGAATGAAAATTTCAATAATCATTCCTGATGATGTTGGTACTGTTTACCAACAAAAAGCTTTGAATATAAATTAATAAATAGTCTTGTATTTGAATAACCTATGTTGTTTTAAATTATTAAACAAGAAAACGTATTTTTTATATATATAATTTTTTTTTTTTTTTTTTTTTTTTTTTTTTTTTTTTTTGAGTTGATGTTCGACAATCAAGGTACCGTCAATCTTCGAAAGTTAATTCGTATAAATACCAACTAAGGTTCCTGTTTAAGTACATATATGGAAAGTGAATACAAGAAAACAGTGTTGGAAAGTTTATTTATATATATATATATATATATATATATATATATATATATATATATATATATATATATATATATATATATATATATTGGTATTATATTTCAATAATTTATTTTTTACAAAATTTGATTGCCTAATTAATCTATCTCAATACATCTTAATAGTTAGGCGCAAATCTGAGTTTTCAGATTACTGAACTGATGTGATTAGCAAGTCGGGTCATTAAATAAATCATCAGATTACTTAAGCACTATTTTTAATTTACAAAATTACGAATAGGCTATTACCGTTGCAATATATCAAAAGCAATTTTACCTAGAAACTAATAATAAAATTTTATTATACCCTGCCTCCTAAATATTATCATTAAATATGTCATGAAACTCTTTAATCAAAACAATAAATCAATTACTTACTATTTGTTTAAGCAAATATGAAATTTGTTTGAATTATCTTTTGGCATAACGAACCTTGCATAATTGCTTACAACTTAATAGAACTATTTTTTTAATTCCACTTTAAATTTTCGTCTCTCTCATCAAATATTGAAAGATATTTTTTTAAAACGATTACACACTTATTTGAGGTACTTATGATTTTTGTATGACTTCAATCTAGGCTGTTCTTTCGGATGTTTGTAACAGTCTTGATTAAACGTAGTTGTTCCTCTTAAAAATCACTCCACTTTCTAACTCGACTTTAAATTCCAAATCTCCTTAAAATCTTTTTAACTAAAACTTAACTCTTCTCTTACTTAAAATATCGTTCCAATTACTACAACATAAGATTTACTTTCTATAACTTTTATAAACTTTTCGTTTCCATGCTCAACTTTAATTACTTATACCTTTAAACGTAATACGAGTATTACCGTCCCTTCCGAGTCCCTGATTTTGCCTTACTTCTCTTGCCCTTTCCGGGTCACTCATGGTTTACGTTTCACTCTCTTTAATGCATTTTCCACCAATGGATCTACTCACAGCTGACTAATTTTGCTCGCGTTTATACTTGTTTTTTTTTTTTAATAGAGTCTTTCCTTCTTCTCTACCAAAAGTATCTTGTGTGAATTATTAACCGCGTTGTAGGAAAACTGCACATATCACGCTTAGAGGATGCCTTTTTCCTTAGTTACTAACTTGCAATTTTCCAATTATCGACCAATATTTAGCACATCGTACAAGACCGCTGCTTACAGTTACAATAGTATCTCACCCCACTCAGGTTTTGACAGATTCAAGTTTTTTTTTTAGTTTCTGATATCTCTGTTCATATCTTGACTAATTTAGAAAAACTAATTTATGTTTATATTTGTTGGCTCCATCTTCACGTGAGCTACTAGTTATCACTAAACACTTTTAAATGTTTATAAAGGTTTGAGTTACGGTCTGAGTTGACAATGAGACACATCTCCCGAAACGGCCGTCCTCAACAAACATAAGTAAGTGCTACTATAGGATAGTTTATAAACATTTAAAAGTGTTTAGTAATTTTTGTTATTAATTTTTCACCCACTTCACAATTTTCAGTTGAGCTGGAAACGTTTTCTAAAACTATCTATTGATAAATTTTAAGCCACAATATATCTCAATTTCTACCTTGTATAATTAAAAAAGAATCAATCATTAAAAAGCCTTATTTTTTTTTAATGAATTACTTCATAAATCTAATGTACTTTAATTCCCTTTTTTCGTGTCCAAGTGAGTTGAAATTTTGTGAAAAAATGTATGTTATATATCAACTAATCCCTTAAAAAAATTAATTAAAAAAGGGGAAATAAAATAGATAAAAAACTTTTCACAACGTTCTTTTAAATCGAAATTATTTTAAAAGAATTAAATAATGTTAAACTCCCGGGAATACTTGAATTTTTATGACTAAAATTAAAAGCGTCTAGCGTCACATATTTCATATCAGATATAGTCTAAGTAGACTACGTTTAATCGTAAATATTCATGAAAAAATATCTTCACAAGTAAATTTTCTCCTATCGCTTAGTTTTTAAGATTTAGTTATAAAAAATTCCAAATTCCCGAGTACCATAAAAACATTATTTCATTATATTTATGTCAAATGGAAAATGTTGTGTTTTACAAAGTGTGTTGAAATTTGAGGTTGCAGGTTACCATTTGCGGTTTAGAGGTTTTCCAAACTTAATGGTAGGTTGTTGATTCTGAGGTTCTCTTGTTATTCACGGATAACAACCTCATTGGCTTAATAATAAATACAGTAGAGTTTCGAAAATCCAAGTTACGATATTTCGAGCTCAGTTAAATTCGAGCCTATTTCTATTGGAGACTATTTTATCATTTTAAAAGAAAACAATGAGTCGGGCTTCCAATAAATGTTTTTATCAATACGGTACGCAAAGGAAATGAGTTGGGCTTCCATGTAAAGTTTATGTTCATACAAAGTTATATAAACTTTTTAATTGCATTTTTAATTACTTATAATAATAGGGTTTATTAAAACTCCTATTTTTTCTAAAACCGTATTTCCGTGTAATCCAAGTTTTCGCCAATCAGAGGGTGCCTCGGTTCCGTCTACCTCGAAATATCAAGACTCTACTGTACATAAACATTTCTAGCACGTTCGCTGCGACGGAACTTGGGGCATACCTTGTACCGGTCCTGAAATTTTTGTTTACAATTTTTTTAATTAATTTAATAAAAAAAACAGTTTTCAGGAAAAAAAATAATTTCAATGCTTTTCAGGTGATAATATGAAGTCATAATTTTCGGAAGCCAATAGGCTTCCGCAGCGCTGCTAAAAGGCCACATTGTAAGAAAAATTTTACTTGTGACTATTTATTGTCATATATCGTAAATAATAGTGAAATAAATAATTTATCAGAAAAAAAACATATTGAATGCTTTTCAGCTAATATTATGACGTCACAATTATTGGAAGCCGATAGGCTTTCATAGTACCGCTAGAAGATACCAATGTAAAAAAATTACACTTTTGCCTATTTATTGTTATATATATTCTGTCGAGTAAATGGTATGTCTCTCATACCAATAGTGTTATAATGACACCAAGTAGGGTTGTAATTGTCTGAATCATCATCATCTGACTTACTTTCATTGTCTGTAGATATAGGTTCACCATCTAGATTGGCGGCATCAATGGCACTGGACTCATCACCGGGACTAGTCTCGGAGTAGTCACCAACATCGTTCAAAGCACTATTTACATTTAAAACCATGTCCCTAGATATACCAGCCATTTATTTTACAGAGATAAAACACTAAAACTAACACTATTTATTTACAAAAACAAATTAATAATATATCGTTGTTTGGTAAGCGAAATGGGAAACTATTGCTACACAAGAAACACACGTACACACCCACCACGCTGCGGGAGAAACAGCAAACTAAAGCAATAACTGCAGTCGTAAACCCTACATGTAATGAATACGGACAAGAAAAGCCTATTGGCTTTTGCCGCACCCGAGAAACTTCCACTTAAAAGCCGATAGGCTTCCGCATCAGCCAACGTGCTAGAGTGCCTCTGCTCCTTGTACGTCTGTCTACGAAAAGTTAACTCCAGTGAACCTTTCAGATAACAAAATGACCAAATGTTAGTAAAATAGTCACGATTTTAAACATAATTTCTAGACAGATTTCCTAGATTATTGTCTATTTTATTCATACAATTCTCAAAATATACATGGATTAATATCCGATGCAGATGTCATTGAAATAATAGTTTATAATCAACATTAAGCAACAATTACATACATTCTTAAAGGGTAGAGTGCTGTCGGTGCATATATAAGAGAATACAAGATAGCATAGCCTATACAAGGCCAAACGCGTATTAGAGCGGATCTGCGGTTTGCCTGAGCTTTGTTAGCTTGATTGAAAACCTTTCGACTACGGTTCCAGTTGATTGCTTCATAGACTTGGCAGAACGCTAAGTAGGACCTCGTCCGGTTGAGAAATTGTGCAAGGATAATGTAAAAACTGACCTTAATTTCATTACTGCCAAGTTACGGGGCAAGTTGTAGCGACACAATGTTTTAAAAGATATTTGTTATAGCAACTCATTTAACAATTTATACCGTATAATGATTTTCTTGAGCAACTGTGGCCTATGTTATAATATTTTAAATAATAAACCCAATAACCACAAATTAACTTTATTTATTCACCTGATGTACATTTCAGTTACAAGGTAACCATCTTCAGAAGCACTGAACAAAAAAATTAATTTAATTTAAAACGTATATATGTTATATATATATATATATATATATATATATATATATATATATATATAAAATATTAAAATATATTTATAAAATATAAAATATTATAATTTATTCCGTGTCACAAAATTCAAAATATGTTATTATTTGTTATGAAGTGAGTACTACAAAAACGATAAGAGTTGACAATGATTGGTCAACTGAATTTTTCCGTATTAGATATGTTACTTAAAAATACATTCTATAAAAATAAATTATTTTAAATGCTGCAGACCATAATGCTGGTTACAATTTTAACCTCAATGCACAGCCACAGAAAACTCTATAGCCTAAATGGAATGTTTATTTGTAAAATAAAACAATATTTTCTACTACATTAAATTATTAAAGAGATATTTTACAATCTAGCAACACAATATCTAATTATGATAGATTAGTTATAAAAATGATAAGTTTGTGAACTGTAACGTCCAATGCAACAACCGGTTACAAGTTAACGGCTCACGTTATGCCTCTTTTATTTATTTATTATACAACCGGTTACACATTAACGGCTCACGTTATGACTTTTATCTATTTATTATATAACCGGTTACACGTTAACGGCTCACGTTATGACATTTATCAATTTATTATACAACCGGTTACACATTAACGGTTCACGTTATGACTTTTATCTATTTATTATACAACCGGTCACACGTTAACGGCTCACGTTATGACTTTTATCTATTTATTATATAACCGGTTACACATTAACGGCTCACGTTATGACTTTTATCTATTTATTATATAACCGGTTACACGTTAACGGCTCACGTTATGACATTTATCAATTTATTATACAACCGGTTACACATTAACGGTTCACGTTATGACTTTTATCTATTTATTATACAACCGGTTACACGTTAACGGCTTACGTTATGACTTTTATCTATTTATTATATAACCGGTTACACATTAACGGCTCACGTTATGACTTTTATCTATTTATTATACAACAGGTTACACGTTAACGGTTCACGTTATGACTTTTATCAATTTATTATATAACCGGTTACACGTTAACGGTTCACGTTATGACTTTTATCAATTTATTATATAACCGGTTACACGTTAACGGCTCACGTTATGACATTTATCTATTTATTATACAACCGGTTAGACATTAACGGCTCACGTTATGACATTTATCTATTTATTATACAACCGGTTAGACATTAACGGCTCACGTTATGACTTTTATTTATTTATTATACAACCGGTTACACGTTAACGGCTCACGTTATGACATTTATCTATTTATTATACAACCGGTTAGACATTAGCGGCTCACGTTATGACTTTTATTTATTTATTATACAACCGGTTACACGTTAACGGCTCACGTTATGACATTTATCTATTTATTATACAACCGGTTAGACATTAGCGGCTCACGTTATGACTTTTATTTATTTATTATACAACCGGTTACACGTTAACGGCTCACGTTATGACTTTTATTTATTTATTATACAACCGGTTACACGTTAACGGCTCACGTTATGACATTTATCTATTTATTATACAACCGGTTAGACATTAGCGGCTCACGTTATGACTTTTATTTATTTATTATACAACCGGTTACACGTTAACGGCTCAAGTTATGACTTTTATTTATTTATTATAAAACCGGTTACACGTTAACGGCTCAAGTTATGACTTTTATTTATTTATTATACAACCGGTTACACGTTAACGGTTCACGTTATGACTCTTTTATTTACTAATTATTTGTTTAACTGAACTTCTCAAAATCGTTTGGATCTTCTTATTCGCCATATAGCTAAGTAGAAAAATAATTTCGTGATAACAAAACACAATACACAAAAAACTTACAATTGCTCATAACCTCGTCTCATCACTACTAATGATGCCGGTACACAATATTACATACGTAATACACCCTCGGAACCCAACTGCTTCCATCACGAATCGTTTAGTTGACGATAGTAAAGTTAACGTTTTCATTTTTTTAAAGTTTTAACCATTATATATGGTTTGCGGATCACGTTCTTCTTGATTTTATTGTGCCTTTTGAATAACAAATTTAAAAACAAAACAAATTGAAGTTAACTAGTTTTTGCCAACTATTACCAGAAGGACCAATTTGAACATTTTGTCTTTTAAGTTCAGCTTATACAGTTTATACTTAAATTATACAGCTTATAATAAACTTGGACAGCTTGTATTGGGGATGGTAACAGTTTTACTCAAACATAAGCTTGATATTTTAATAAACTGTTTTAGCTTTGTATGCGTTAATGTCTTAATGTAGACCTATACTATGTATATTGGGTTAAGTGTAACTTATTTTACTACCAGCAGGCTGTTGCATTATCAAATCAGTTGTTTTTCATAATACAATTGATACATAATGTCTTATCTGCAGTTAAATAGACCTTTACGTCATTAGTACTGGCTGTAGAGTTTTTATTGTAGGCTAACTTATTTTTAACTTATTCCATTTGTATTTACTCCATAGAATCATTTTTTTATCAACTTATGTACTCTAGCCTTTAACTGTAAATTCATTTTTTTTTATTATAACAGTCTTAAAGCGCATGTATTGCGCGGAGAAAAATAGCCTGCCGTCTTGCTCTTCATATATTTACTTAAATTAATTGATAACATATGATTTCACACAACAGCTGATTTTATATCATAGGTTAGTAGTATGCTGTAGAACAGCTGTTTCAACACGTAGGTTATGTTATTTTATTTATTGTACATTATTAAGTTAAAATGTTGTTATTAAATATTTTTGTGAATCAGTTAATAAATATATTAATTTATTTATATTTCCATAAGTCTGACTATAATAATTTCAATACAATGATAATAAGTTATATACTCAATCCAATTTTTGAATTAAAAATTTTCTTAGGCCTGTATTAAACTTTTTAAGAACTAATTTCAATTATATTCATTAATTAAAATTTTTATTCTGTAAATTTGTTAACATCTAATTAACGTTTTCTATTAACTACATTATTCTATTATAACCTAATTAAATAGATTTTATGATTACCATTATTCTTAAAAAGATGTGTTCACCTCTGTAGGCCATTAACCTGTAGCCGTTAGGCTAGTTATTTTTGAAATGAGGTCTGAAACTATGTTTTGCACGGATATAAATTTTCGGCTTGAATGTGAAAATAAGTAAGAAAAATGTTTAGTCTAAAGAATTTCCATGTTATATTCTTTTTATTAAAAACATTTACAATATTTTCTCTCTCCATTTGAAATTAACTTCAATTGACCTCAATATATACCTAAATGATATTCTCTAATAATCAATCTACTTAACATCTTGATCATATGCTGAAACCATTTAATAGTTACGTTTTAATATAATAGGCTACTCAAAACGATTACACTTCATTTATAAGTAGGAATTTCTGAAAGCATGACAAACATATTAGATAAAAGTAACAATTTATTTAAATTGTATAACTGGAGAAAAACTGATAGCCTACTACCTTTTCTTTTTGTGTATGAAACGGGGGCGGCCAGATAGACATAGATAGAAAGATAAATAGATAGATAGACACACACACACACACACACACACACACACACACACACACACACACACACACACACACACACACACACACACACACACACACACACACACACACACACACACACACACACACACACACACACACACACACACACACACACACACATACACACACACACACACACACACATACACACACACACACACACACACATACACACACACACACACACACACAAAGACAATGCATTTCGATGTATTAACATTGTTTTATAGAAATGGTAAAGGTGGAAACAAAGTAAATTAACTTTATTTCATTTTTATCTTCATAATCGCAATGAGAGAACGTTGTGTCTAGTTTTTAAATAAAATTGGTAATTGTTAAATACTTCCCTTTATTAATTAATGGGGTTTATTGAGTTTATAAAAAGACCCCCCCCATATCAAAAATCTTATATCAGTGGTTTCACGACGGTGGTCCAATTTTGGTAGACTGCTTGACAAGAATAGTGCGGACCACGTAATCGAGCATTTGGCCGTCGGAGATCGCACAAGATTTCTACCACTTCTGAAACATTTTACATATTCTGAATGTTCTGTACATTACAGCTGCTTCATCCGACATGTTTACACATATTTCGAGATTATTATTTCATACCGAAACTAATTTATCTAATATCGATCGTCTCATGTAAGTCAGTTCTTTGACAGCCCTTAACATGTTTCTAGGAAAGTGTTTATACTGACCCTATACCTCCCGTCTCGCCTATTGCGATCTCTCAAGGCCAAGTGCATGGATACGTGGTCCGCACTATACAACTCCTTTCACGTTTTAGCGGTCACGTCAGTACGCCGCCTTATAAGGATTATAAAATTCTGGAAGTAAGGAAAACATAAATTACTAGACATTCCTAGAATTAGCAAATTGATACATAAAGGAGTTTCCAGTCTATTAAAGATACTTAGTTACGTAGTCTGGAATTACCTTATAATTAATTGAACCAGCAATTCTTATTATAAGAACGTAACAATATTTAAGAAACTTTAACGGAATTCATGAGCTCTTTGTTACTCCTCTTTCCACTGCCTTGAACAAGCAAATCACATGTCACAAATGCGTGGGAATGTTTATTGTTCTCTGTTCATTGTGTAACTCCTATATTTTTAAAGGTTATTTTAGCTGCAAAAAATAATTACAAATTTTAGATGCTTCTTTCAGGACAAAGTCAAGGTTCCTCTGGAGGTCATTAGTTTCTAAACCTTTACGTCTTCAGCTTTATTACGTAGAGTCGGATATAGTCGGAAATTCCTCACCAGATGAACCTACAATAACAGAAAAGTTCATACAAACATAGGTCTGGAAATTATTCGTTAGTGTGTTACGACCAACGAAAGATTTGCCCAGATTTCGACTTATCCTACGAAACAAGTTGATAATAAAATTTTAAAGCGATAATTAATGGCGCCAAAAATATATTGTACAAAGTACTTATTTCCCGAAAGGAGACCTTAAAAAGTGGCCTAATCATAGTATAGGCTTATAATTAGTAGGATCACTTCAAACGTTTACAGGTGTTCGATGTTTGTTTTTTTTAATAATAATTAACTACTTTTCAGAATTTTCCAAAGACATTCCACTTGTGACGAGACATAAAACTGTTTTATAGCTAGATCCTGTACATTTTTGTCGTGAAGTTGGCAAGACCGTCGCTTAGATTGTCGCGCCCGGGGAAACATTTTGCCAGGCGCCTCTTAACTTAATTTCAAATGTAGCCTCCCGAAATTACATCTATCTGTGAGGATTAACACACAAACTCACAGCGAGCGACAAGGCGGGACACTATCAAATGCATGTAAGCGTAATAACATGATTAAACATACAATGGGCAACGTGACCAACAAGATTCTAGCAACGTAGCGTGGATGCGTCGCTGCCTGTGTTTTAAGCCTTGTAATATTCAAAATTCAATTATACCTAAGATAAGTATATACCTAAGAAGCCCGTTCCGGATACCTAATGCTTTAAAATTCCGTTGTTTAATTTTTGTCTTTGCCGCGGCGCCCTCGGTCATGCAGATCCTAAAGTTAGAAATTATTGAAATACAACATTTAGGTACAACTGGATTAGGCAAGAAGTTTCAATTAATCACCTGATCTAGGGAGCGTATTACATATGGAATCGTTATAGGCCTATACTGAAAAAATAAATACAAAACATAAATTGAAAGAAACATTTTAAATGCTTTATAAAAAATAGTTCTAACATAATGAGAACGCAAGGAGACACTTAAAGTGACACAAGGAGTTTTAAAACGAGCAGCCTATTCCTACTACAATATAGACTAATAATAGTAGCTTATGACAGTGACAATGAAAATATTGGAAAGAAGCAAAGTACCAGGGGGTTTATCACTCTAGTTCGTAACTTCTTGTTTGCTAGTTTGTAATAAGACCCTCTCTGATGGTGATGGCATGGTTATCGAAATGTACATAAGGGTTTAATCTTAAGTAAATTGTTTTATTTGTTAGTTTTGATTATTTTTGTGGTATTTGGGTTCTTTCCAATATTTTTATTGTAATATATTGTACCACTGTGCTCTTGATGTTGTGTATAACAGTGACGTTACACATTTTCAACCGTTGTAAATGGTTTTTATTATTTTATTTCTTCAGTTTGTTTTATTTCAAGATATTCTGAACGTTATATGTATTATTTTACCAATATAAAAATTGACGAATTTTTACAGTCAGGTTTCGTATACTTTTTGTTATTTATTTTAATTTTTCCAATTTTTTTAGGAGATAAATGTCAGTATCACATAGGTTTTGTAAATAAAATGATGGTTTAGAAACCCGTAAGCACAGTAAGATTTCTCGAGTTTTTCATTAATGAATATCTTTATTTTGTAGATGACTTTGTTCATGTAAATTTTCCAGAGTTAAATTTTCTATAAACCAGACTGCAACCAAGAGACCAATTTAAGTCTAAGATGTTAAAGGGATACAAATCCAAAAATGGACATCCTAATTTCAGAACAAAAGTTTGTACTTGTAAAGGTCAGTCTTTAACTACAGTTTCAAGTGTTAAGGTGTGTACTAGTAGCTTGTTGTTGGTGGGTGTTGTTGTTAAAGAAGGAAACAAGTAGTAAAAAATAATTAGGAAAGTCCAGCTATTTATATTTGGTTTAGCTATATAATTTATTTGCAAACCAAAATTAGTTATATATAAGAAGCACTGATGGTAAATTGTTTTTTATGGTATATAAAGTAGAACTTATTGTGAGTGTATGTATCTGTGTGTTTGTTTTAACTGTATGGTAATTAAGTAAGTAATCAAAAAGGGTAAAGATACCCCCCTCCGCAACTATCTTGAGGGTGATAGGTTATGAGGCATTTCTTGGGACAAATGAACAAAATTACTCGTATATTAAAAATCTTATCAAGTTTCACAACATTCACTACTTTTAACAGTTTGGTCAAACCTAATTTGGGAAAGATTGAACTATATTTGTGTACTAAACTTTTACTAAAACCTACTTTGTGTTTAAAAATAACTAGTAAAAATAAAATTTAATTTTACAACATAATTATACTTAGAAATTATTTAAACTTCTCAAAAAAGAGTGGTAAGATTTTTGTCTTGATTGAGACTCTTATTTGTCGGCTTTTAGCAATTCCTTGAAACAGACTATATTGTGTGATAGTTGAGATCAAAATGAACACGAGCTCTACCAGAAGGTATTATGAAGAAAATAATCCCCACCAAACCAAAGTAAAGGGCGTAATAAGTGTATAAACAAATATAAGTGGTAATTATTGGAGCCCACAAATTGGGGAACATTTCATTAAGTTATGGGAGAGGGCACCTAGGTTGTTATTTATTGTTACTAATAATTGAGTTTGAAATTCATTTTCACAAACAATTTTGCACAAAACCTTTTTTGAAGATAGATCTACTTAAAAATTGTTGACATTGTTATTTGTCAAACTTTTATTTATTTTCCTTTCCTTCCTTTTAAAAGCAGTTTTTATTTCTTAATTATATCATACCATAACAAGCTGCATTTTTAAAGCCTTTTGCTCTCTTCTGAAAATGGTGTGAAACAACTGGCTTTGAACTGGTAACGAACTAAATCATATAGAGATCAAACATGTAGAGTCTTGGATTCCATTTTGAATAAAACTATAAGAACTTATTTATGCTTAGTTATGACAGTTATTTTTCTGTATTATGTCAGAAAGTAGTGACATATACACTTTTCAACTACCTTATCCATAAAAACTATGATAGGGGCTCAGCACTTTTCTTTAGTATCTGACACAAATAAACTTTCAGTCCCATAGATAAACCAATTTTTTCTTCTAGGAATATGGATCCATTCTTGATAGTACTGTCCACAGTACTGTTTCTTACTTGCTGCCAAGGTGTAGATCCTGATCAAGATCAAGATGCTGAAGTAGAGGCAAGAATCTACTTGGAGTATCTAAACAAAGAGATGGCAATGTGGGCAAACAAAGAGGCTAAAGCTGAGTGGGAGTATGCTACACACCTCACTGATGCAACACTACAAAGCAAAGTAAGTAATAGATTTTATGAATTTTGGGAGGAATAACAGTATAAGAAGGTTATTACAACCTATATAAAATTATGAATAGAAATTGAATAATGAAAATAAATTTGTTTGTGATAGTTTTTTGAGCAATAAAGACAAAATAAACGAACTAAACACAATAAAACACATAGCCCATAAAAATGGATACAACAACACCTTGTTAGACAACATAATGCGCAAAAAACCACACACATAACACACCAAAAAACAATAACACACAAACACAAAAATATATAACACTCACATATCACAACAACACATCACAAAAAATAGCTTCCACATTCTACAAACTTAAATACAAAGTAGCATTCACAACATCCAATACAATTGAAAAACATCTACACAGTTGAAAAACACACCAGGACAAACACGACAGGGTAGGCATATACAAGATGCAACAACTGTCCCAGCTTTTACATAGGACAAATAGGGAAAACATTTACCACGAGATACGAAGAACATGTAAAACAAATAAGAAAGACACAACTCACATCAAACCCTGCCATACACATACAAAACACACTACACTCAAAGACTGACATAGACACCAATGTAAAAATCCTACATTACATCAATAAAAGCAAAAAATTTAACACAGTAGAAAACTATGAGATATATAAACACCATAAGTACTATCCACAACACATTCTAAATGACAAAACACACTCCCAATTAAACACTATATTTGAGCACATAATTAACAACTACTCTATGAACAATAACACGCCCCAGAATAAAAAAATACCACAGACTCACCCAAACGCAACACACCTGAGCAACAGTCTTATCAGTAATCCACAGCATTGAAAAAGCACTGACCTAGAGCCAAATGCGTCTGCTGAATAAATCAGTAAGTAGTGGTTTTTTGCCAAGATAATACAAACAAGTATAAAATTATAAAATATAGTATGGTTAGAAAGGATCGATTAAATAATGAAGACAAAATATTTTTTTTGTAATATTTAAATTCATTATAAATATTTGATGATATTTTCATAATTTAATAGGTAACTTTCTTATCACCACTTCTAAGCTTCCTCAAAGATTAGATCTGCTAAGATCATGTTTCAACTCATTACATTCAAACATGCTTGAATTTCATTTTAGCTTCTTTTTTTTTTTTTTTTTTTTAACTTGGGAGCGGGTTTGAATTGCCCGAAGCACTGCTACCTTAAGGTATATTGTACTTACCTCCCTGATCTAGTCAAATAACCCCTTCCCTCTTACCAGGTTTAGGAGTCTCCTGACTAGAGTTTTACCTTCAGCATCCACCGAAGCCGTTCCATCACCAAAGAGGTTGAAGCGCCTCTCAGCAAGTACTTCACATCTGTAAATAATGTGTGTGGCAGTCTCGAGTTCCTGCCCGCATAATCTGCACACTGGTTCATCCTTGTAGATACCCATTTTATGCAAATGTTTCCTTAGTCCACAGTGTCCCGTGAGTAGACCTATGGCTATCCTTAATTCCTGCCTAGACAGATAGATGAGACTCTTCTGCAGCCCCAAAGAAGGTTTCCTAAGGGTTAGCTTGCTGTGTCTCATCCCTTCGGCCCTGATCCAGTGCTCACAGTGTCTTTCAGCCATCCACCTTCGCACTGTCATCCTGACCATGGATTTGGAAATACCTACCGCAGGCTCCGGTCCAATCAGGGGAGTCGAAGACCCCTCCCTGGTCAGCGCATCTGCGGCTTCATTTCCAAGTATTCCCCTATGCCCTGGCACCCAACCTATCATGACTTGATTGTGCCTTGCCAGAGCTTGTAGGTTAATTAGGCACTCCCTGACTATGGCCGAGGTGACCACGTGTCCGTTTAGTGCCTTAATTGCTGCCTGACTGTCGGAGAAAATAGCAATCCGGGTCCCATGTGTTTCCCTTCTCGCTATCTCTCCCAGACAGGCATTTATAGCATATACTTCGGCCTGAAAGACAGAGGTATGCCTCCCCAAGGAAAAAACTAGTTCTACCCTTGGGTTTTTACAATACACCCCCGCTCCAGTGGCTAAGTCCATCCTGGAGCCATCTGTGTACCAGATCTGAGCTCCCGATGTTAATGTCCCTGACCATTCCATCACAGTTTGGTGTACCTGGTCAGGTGCAAACATTCGAGTAATGTGGTCGCTGCCCATTTCCAAGACGGGTTCTTTGACCATGCGCTCGATACTCATATGTCCCGAGACATCTGGGAGGTTAGCCCAGTTGCTCGAGTTGCGCAATCTCCATGCCGCTAGCCTCGCCTCTCCCCTAAGGACAAGCTCAAGGGGAGGGAGGTTAAGCATTACTTCCATTGCTGCACCTGGTGTAGTTGACATCGCTCCCAGTGTGCACAGACAGGCCAATCTCTGGATAGAGCTCAGTTTAGCTCTTGTCTGGTTAGCTGGTTAGCCTTTGTCCACCACACCAGAGCTCCATAGGTAATCATAGGTCTTATCACCCTCAGATACATCCAGTGCATCATTGATGGCTTCAGTCCCCATTTCTTACCCACCATTCTTCTCACAGTCATCAGTGCCCTTTTGGCCCTGATAACTGTCCTCTCAAGATGTGGGTTCCAGGTGAGTTTCCTGTCCAGAGTAACTCCCAGGTACTTCACCTCCCCCACAAACTCAAGGTATTCACCAAACAAGCGGGGCATCCTGGTCGTCAGATCTTTTCGCTGTCTGGTGAAGTTAATGAGAGCAGTCTTTTTTGGATTTACCCTAAGGTTCTCCTTTTTACACCACTCTTCAATCAGTCGTAGAGGATTTCTGATTACCTCAAGGACTGTATCAGGGAATCTGCCCAGGATCAAAACAACTATGTCGTCCGTATATCCTAGACAGAAGTACCCCTGTTCATTCAGGAGTTCAATAAGGTTGTCAACCACTAGGCCCCACAACAGAGGAGAGAGAACCCCCCCCCCCCTGTGCACAGCCCAGACTTGTCTCCGCCCTTCTGACCTCCCCTGCCACCTCTACAGAAATCATTTTAGCTTTACACAATTGACAAAGTGTTAGATATTCATAATGCATCACATATCCATAAATAACACAATGTGCCCCCCTTGTAAAAATATATAACCACTACTTTATCTCTACAACTCAAACATATTGAAGACCTCTATGGTCAGATATTATCCTTGATTTTCTGTGGTTTATTGTGATCCAAAGTACTTAAATTATTAGTTATTTAATTTCTACTTTTGGTATCATAGCAAAAAAACCTACTCATTGATATTAATCAGCAGGTGTTTCACACTAGGTAGGTGCATTGTTCAATGCCACGGGCCATGGAAAAGACTGTTTCTCAGGTGTGTTGTGTTGGTGTGAGTCTGTGGTGTATTGGTGTTCTGTGGTGTATTATTGTCCATAGACAATAATTTGTTAATTATGCGTTCAAATATAGTATTTGATTGTGAGTGTGTTTTGTTGTTTATAAAGGGTTGTGGAGAGTTTTTATGGTGTTTTTATATTTTATAGTTATCTGTTGTGTTTAGTTTGTTGCTTTTTTTGTAGTGATAGATTTTTAGATAAGTGTCTATATTGGTGTATGAGTGTATTTAATTAATAATTACTCTATGAGTAACCACACACTACAGAATACCAATATACCACAGACTCACATCAATACAATACACCTGAGCAACAGTCTTTCCCGTTACTCACAGCATTGAACAATGCATTGACGTAGTGCAAAAAACACCTGCTGAAAAATATTAGTAAGTGATACTAAAAGTAGTAATTTATAAAAATACCTCAAGATATACAACACAAAAGGTGCAAGTTATTTAATACTTCTAATTTAGGTTATAAGTTATTTTATTTAACTTATAGAAGAGAAAAATAATTTTACTTTTTATTGGTAATCAGATATTATGATGCAAAGTGTAGTTGGCATCATACTTAAGCTACTTCATCTTTATTTTTTTAGTGTGGACGTTCTGTTTTCTGGCATTATTCGATCTCTGTCCATCCAAAGGTCCTCCTTCAGCTCTCTCTCTCTTTATTTCTCTGTCAATTCTATTCCTCCAGCTTTGTCTCTCTCTCTTACTATACCCACGAGACTTCCACCTTAATATTTGTTTTAGTTATTTATTTTCTGTCATTTTTGTATGTGCCTATATTATTTAAATTGGAATACCTTTAAAACCTCAACAACTATGTGAAAAACCTTCATTATCCATTAGATTCTGTCATTGTTGACTCTTTTCAGTCTGAATTTTCCAGCTTCTCTCTTCCAAAAGACCATTTCATTGGACATGTATTAACTTTTTTCAAAGTTTATATCTAAATCTTATATTTAATATCCTTTGGCCAGTTTTCTTGTCATATGTTTCCAGTCATAATTCTGATCCAGTTAATCTCTTCGTCTGCAAAACAAAGTGAATATAGATAAGCTCAAAAAATTATAAGGCAATTTTAGACTAAATAACTATTTATTAATTCACACACTTTCTTGCCTGCTATTATTTACGTACTTAACATTTATAAAAACATCCAAAGATTGTTTTAAATAGGTCTAATTATAACTATTTAGTTTGCTAATTATCTATTTACACTTAACACACATAGTCAATGTCTGTCACTCTCTCATTAAGCCTTTTGTTCTATTCACTACATTTCCAAAACTGAGCCCCTTGAATAACAAAACCTTTATATATTGACAAGAATGGTTCCAGATCTTTCTTTCTATGAGAAAGGTATGGCTATGTGTCTTCATAAGCATTCAAGGATTTTTAAACTTGTTAAATCATGTTCTATTAATCACATTTAGGCCTTGTCTGATACACTCCCCCCTCTTTAAGACTGTTTTGACCTACGACAGTCTTTCCTGGCTTGACTAGGATTGTGTCTGTTAGGGAATATCCTCAGTGTTCCAGGGCATGGTCCTGTGCTATTGCAAGTAGGTCCTTCTAGATTGATGTTACAACTGGTGATTTTTCTTCCAATAGTCATTGCACCAAAATGTTGAAAGATGCTTCAGATTTTTTACTATCACCTCTCTGTCAATTTATGGGTGGTTTATGGGTGGAAACTGACGAACCTGTTGAATCACTTTATTTTCTTTATTTTGGTATTATTTATCATAGATCTGTTTGTTTGACATATATTGTCCTGTCAGTTTTTCTCAATAGTCACTGCTTCATTAGTTTCAACTTCCATTGCCTAATTTGAATATCTATTTCTGATATTGGTTTCTGTCAGAGGCTTCACTTTATCTGTAGCAAATATCTTCTTATGTAAATAAACAGATGTATCTATCAGTGCCTGTGTACAAAGTCTTCCAGTAGAAGAGGAGAGTTTTCGGTGTTGTTATTAACTGAATGCAAGTTGAAATAATGCCACTTTTGGCAAGAGCCAGCAATTGAGAAACTTGTATCATATAAGAAACTCAGTATTTTTGTTCAGCACTAAGCAGTTTTAGAGCCTTAATAACATTACAGACAAGAGATCACAGCATGATATGTGACTTTCCTTCAATTTATTGGATTTTCTTGGCTTCCTTATAAGGTATTCAGTTTACTGCTATTATTGGGGGGAGGTCTTTCCATACTTGAAAATATGAGTTTTTGATGATATTTATGGTTTTTTGGGGTCGAGCTGTTGAGTTTATTTTTTATATGGTTATATAGCTTATCAATTATTGATGTGCTGTGTTCATTCACTTGAGCTACATATTTTGTAGTGTTTCATTATTACCAGAATACTTCTTTTCCTTAGGGTGTTTTTAATATGCAATAAGTCATGTTGTTGTAAATTCTTCATAAACAACCCAGAAATAACCAACGCTACACAACCGAACAATACGAAATATACAGACACTTCAAACTACACCCTACACACATACTCAATACACAATTACATTACAACTCACACGCACTTCTTGACATCAACTCCTAATACACACAAAATACACCCACACCACCAAAATATCCAACCCCCATCCTAACCTACGTAAACCTTGAGATCAGTTATGGTCTGAGTTAACAAAGGGACACATCTCTCGAAACGGCCGCCCTCAACAAGCAAAGTGCTACTATAGGGAGGTTTAAAACATTTAAAAGTGTTTAGTGATTAATAGTAGCTCACGTGAAGATGGAATCAACAAATGTTATTAGATGAAATTAAGAGGTGGTGTAATTGTTAGATGAAGTAAATTAAGGGAGTTGTTTGTTTCTATTTCAATACTGTATGTTAGTTTAGGGTGTATGAATTTGCTATGAAAACATATATAAAATTGTTAACTATATTCTTGTCCATATAGATTTAAAAAATTATAAGATAATTGAAATTTGTTCAGTTTTGATGTATAAAATATTTTGTGATTTTAAAACTTCAATTATATTTCAGCTTGCAGTTTCAGCTGAGTATGCCAAAGAAAGAAAGAAACATTGGATAGAAACCATCAAGTTTCCATGGACCACTTTTAAAGACCCAAACATCAAACGTCAGTTTAAGAAGTTTTCTGTTCTTGGAAATGCTGCTTTGCCGGAAGACAAACGTTCCAGGGTAACTATAGAAAATATTTTTCTATTCATATGCTGTTTTTCAATACAGTAAGAGCCAATAAAAACAAATGTGCAGGGATTTTTAAATTTCAAGAAAATAATGGTATTGAAGACTTAGATACTTTGGTCTATTTGTCTTTGTTAGTAGGAATAATATTAGACATAAGTTATGGTTTAGTTCTCAAAAGATTAGTATTTAATTTTTGAAGTTTAAAGTATGTTTGAAAAGGTAAGATTTTTTTAGCTCAATTATTAGGGAAAATCATTCTTAAATCTATTCTTCATGATACAGTTACTAATTTCACACTATTTTCTCTGCAATACATGCTATTGCTTAAATAGCAGTGATTTATAAGACTGGGCTACTACTAGGGCTGATGAGGTTTGGAAGTTCTTACTAGGGAGCATGAGAAAAAATAATTTAAATTCCATTGTTTCATTAACTGCAGTTCTATTTCACTCCATTTTTTATTATGTTTAATTTCAATTACTTCCTCCACATCTAGAGTTCTAGTTTAAAATTATTTAGTTAATTAGAGACCACACAGAAGTAGAAATTACATTCAAAATTAGATGAGGAATTTTGCAATATAGATAAAATAAATCAAGATTTTACTGCTTTTCTTTTCAAAATTTATTTCTCAAAAATAACATGTTCATATTTTTTTAAAAAACAGTGAATGGATGTGGATTACTAATTTTGACTTTTGTTCTTAGTTGAAAAGAATTGTGTTTGTATTTAGTAAACATTATTGTATTCTTTCAAGTTCACCTAAAAAATTCAAGTTAAAAGATTTAGGTCAGGATACATTTTGTAGTGTTATTTTTTCCCTATGGATATGGCTTGTATGTCTATTATTTTCTTTTGTGAAGCTCTATTTCTGCTTGATTGGTTTTGAGAATTGCTATAAAACCAATCTTAAGACATATTTTTTATAATATTATATTGCTTAAAAATCTCACATATTAATATTATCAGTTTAAATGCTTATGGCTCTTTTAGTGATATTGAGCTTTAAGTAAAAGGCTATTTGAATAATTGTGTTTATGTTTCTTTTTTCAATTTTCAAGTTGAAGTTTATTCAGTATTTCATTGTTTTAGTAAGTAAATATATGAAAATATTTGTTTAGTTTTGTTAATGTTTTCAAATGTTTTTCAAGCTTTTAACTTATCTTGAATTAGTCCAGTATACTACAGGAGACTAACTGGAACAAGCTTAACTCATAATCAACTCTAGAATATAACTTATTGATATTTGTTACATGGGCTCAGATACATTACGGTTTGTAATAGTTTTAAAAAATTCAAATAAGTTGTTACTGTTTTCTCTGAGATTTAGAAAAGATTCAATATATTTTATACTCCATATTGGTCTGGTTGAGCCTGGAGCCACCCAACAAACCTTCCCTAACTCTGGACCAGCTTGCAGCTCTTTCACCAATGGGTCACATATTGGTTATATTACTCTGAAGACATACTATTTGTTATAGAACAATATGATTATTTTCACCAGTTATTAAAATGTTTAAAAATCATAAAAATTATACCAAACTGTACTATATTATGCTCAGCCGAGGTACTTCCAAGTTGTCATCTCCCTCCTCATTATCACAACTGTTGTCATCTTCCTCCAACTGTCCTACAGCCAGATTCACTAAAGATCCTTCACATTGCTGTCATCGAGATCCTTGATTGTCCAATCATTGTCCATTTTCTTCTTAACATGATTGACAAGTTTCCTCCAAAACTTGTGATTGTATAACACATATAGGGGAATATAACTTCACTGTCTTCATGAACAGCTGTTTATCTTTCAACTTAAATGTCTTATACCATAATACTAAATTTCTCTTTAACACCCCATACCATTTCAATACAGTTATAAATGCCATTACACAAGAAATAAATTTAAATGCAAACTCAGATTATTTTTTTGTGGCATAAGATCGTCCATGGTTTCACACTCTATTTGTTAATAAAATAATTATTTTATTATAAAATATGACCATATATTTTGTCATTTGCAAAGGACAATAATTAACTTACTCATTTATTTTGCAGTTAGAGTTAGTCATCAATAGAAGCTATTAGTTTGAGTATTAATGAAATTAATTATGTTGACATCATTGTGAGTCTGGTATCATAACATTTTATTCCATAACATTTTAAATGATTGATGAAAATAATTATACTATCAAGAGTAATTATTGAGTAACTGAATGAAAACTATTAACTTACTTGATAACACATTTCCAAATTACAGTTTCATTGACAAATCCAACGCTTTAATGGCAGCGCTCAAGTTTGTATGGGTATGATTTATGAGTATGGAGGGGGTTTGAGTTAGGCAGATTGTTTACTATATAATAGAATAGGGTGTTAGATTCAAAGTGTATGTGGTAGTTTAAGATATGTTTTTTTTTGTTTTGTGTGATGTTTGAATACTTCAAATTTCTCTGCAATGTTTAGTTTTTTACAATGATGTAATAACTAACCACTACAGACAAATTTGAAATATTCATAGATAACATAAAAACAACATATTATCTTAAACAACCATCCATGCACTTTGAATCTAGCACCCTATTCCATTATAAAGTAAACAACTAGAATATCCCACACCCCAATCACAGCTATCTGCAGCCATCCAATTGCCACCAGTAGGGGGTTTGCTTCGTCAATGAAACAATTGTTTCGAAACACGTCAGCAAGTAAGTTAATAGTTTTCACTCAGTTACCCAATATTTGCTTATGATTTATTTAGTGAATTCAAGATAATTTCAACAACCAACTTTAATTATGTTATTTTTTATAACAAAAGTTATACATTGTTGTAAGATAACCAGAAAGTGACTCATTGGCAAAACAACTTGGATCATTACCAAGTCGGAGATTATTGTGGAGTAACATAGGCTCCAGGGTCAACAATACCCATATATAGTATAGTCCCATGTTTTAAGACACCTTTCATTTTGAATAAGTTAATTTTTTTTAATGTAATTTGTTTTATATTTGATGTTCATTGTTATTCTAGATGGTAATTATATGTACATATTAAGATACAAACTTCTGAAACTATTTAGAATGTATATCAATAAAATAAGCAACATGCAAACAAATTGAAAATATACACATTTTGTGTTCATTTTAACAGCTTCTCATGAAATTTATATTCAAATAGATCTGGAGTTTAAACAAAAAAAGTAAAATTCTCCCTAGAACTAACAATAATCTTCATGTTTTTTTGTTTGTCAGTTCTCAACCATTAATATACAATTAAATACTAAGACTGAGGACAGCCAAATATCATTTAGTTGATAAGGACACAAGTCATTTACAGTCATTAGTTGATACATTGTCTTACATAATTCAAATAAAAGTTTATCATAGTTTCACAAGTCATAAAAAAATTATAAAAATGTTTTACTTGTTATTAAACTCATTGTTTATCTTTACTCACACATTATTTAATCAGTGAATTAA
Organism: Prosapia bicincta; assembly: GCA_036971475.1. Taxonomy (NCBI): domain Eukaryota; kingdom Metazoa; phylum Arthropoda; class Insecta; order Hemiptera; family Cercopidae; genus Prosapia; species Prosapia bicincta. Next base: position 362,734,599 of record JBAIZL010000001.1, read on the forward strand.
TTAAACTATTGGAAGTGAAAAGTTAATCTGATTTCTAATTTAGAATAAAATTAAAGCCTTTATAAACTATTACTTTAGCTGTTGATTTGGTCAAGGTATGAGTCATGAGTTGTTAATGTGAAAGAACATCCAGGATGCTCATCATCTTCATTCGACAACCATCTTTAATAAATCTATGTTGAATGCTTGATGGAAATATTGCCAATATCAAAACGATTATTCTCAGACTTGTCGAGTTTCACAACTTTTTGTTTCTTCAAGTCATTAACTAACCAACCACTAATGATATTTGCAGTCTATAAACTACAAGTAATCAGTTGTTTTGTACAGAAATAGCTACATGAAGCAAGTTTTCGTGTGACCAACTGAGCCTGCAAATTGCAAACAGTCTATGTATTTTTTGAACAAACATTGTAATTTTAAGAAATCTATTTAAAATCTGGTAGTAAATTTAAATTTCATCCATGAGTGTAGAGGGATTTAGGGTTATGTATGATTGCGTTTTTGTCATTTATGGATATTCTGTTTTTCTTAACTCACTCGGTCATTTATTTCAGTTGGAGCGTGTTATTAGTGAAATGGAAGCCATTTACAGTAAAGCAAAGCTTTGTGAGTTTAATAATCGAGATAAGTGTGATCAGGCCCTTGAACCAGGTTAGTAGAGTTATTTAAAAACATTTTATAAATCACTGTAAAATATATTGATGGAAAATGCATGAACATTATAAAAAACATTACTGAAATTGTAACTAAAAATGTATTTATAACTTTACATATGTTACTTTATATTTCTCATTATAAAATCTTCGTAATATTTCCAGTTTTTATCACTTTTCATTTTTTAGTTCATACAACACTAGTTTGGGTTCAATTTAATTTATATTGTTGTACATACAAATTCTAAAGCTGTTTTATTTTGAAAGTTGTATTACAACTAAAGCCAAAATGGCCAGGGTAGTTGAGAAGCTATGCTTATTAGCGAACACAATTTGTAACCTCTAGAAAAATGGCAAAAGGAATTAAAATTACAAGGGATGGAATAGTTTATTCAAATTAAATCAGAACATAGCTGACAACTTGAATTCACTATTCAACACTTTAAGCAAAAGACAACTGTTTGAGATTGGAGATAAATTTTATAATGGTAGCACCTTGATGAAAGTAACAATACTCTGGTTGTTAAGTACTTTTCTCGCTAATCTCCCCCTTCCTCCAGTCATTTAATTTTTTTTATGAGTTATTGCAGTTTTTTTAAAGTTTGTACAATTATTGTGCAAACATGACGCTCTTCTAAGTGATAAATTTCCCATATTGTTTTTCATTAATACTTAGTAAACTGAGTTTTCTTCATTCCTGGTAACAGTCAAATTCAGTTTTATTTTCCTATTTTACAGTTGTTTCACTTCTATACACAAAATTTGCAAAACCATTTTTATCTAGTTTAATATTTATTAATGACTTGCATAATAATTTAAGTAATTTTGTGAAAAACTCAAAGTAAAAAAGGTACATGGAACATAAACTCTGTCATATTTGTTGATTCCATCCTCAACGTGAGCTACTAGTTTTCAATATCTATTTTTAGATAGAAAATGAGACAAAATTTTTGCACTGCAACAAAAAAATGGGTAGAAATGGTTTTTAACAGCCTTCCTCACTTAAAAGTTCAATAATCGAATTACTATTATTGTAAGCCAATTAGGGTTTCATAATCAGGTGATTAATAATTTCAACAGGTTAAATGACCATCAAATTGTAAGTTTTATCTGTTTGTTAATTTTACTTCTTAGTTACATTATGTTTGAGATGAAGAGGTTTTCAAATGCTGAGTTCAAATGATATTTATTTTATGTATTGACTTGGCAGCAGTATTGTTTTATTTACTTCTATATTGTAAACAGATTGCTTCCTACATCAGATTCACACAGGCCATAAATTTTTCTCCAGGATCTAATGTCTCAGTTCATTATTGCTCTTTAAAAATTTAAGTTACTTAAACCAATCATTTGTGTACTTTATTAAACAAGACATGTGACTATATATTATATGAAAAAATGAAAAAAATGTCAAATAATTTGGTAATACAACTTGCAATTTATATAACTACTTCAAAATTATGACCTTCTTTAATGTTGCAGAGAATGAAGTTTTACAAATTTGTTCCTTGATTTAATGAAATATACTAGTCTCCTGATAATGTTAAGATGAAATTTACAGTTGGACGTTTATTTCAACTGTTAAATTATGAATCCAGGATGAAGTAATAATAAAACAACAAAAATAATAGTAACTTGACTCCTGCACTTTTAAGTGAGGGAGGATGTCAGAAAAACCTCTTATTACTCCATTATTTTGTTTGTTGTGCAAAATTTTTTTATTTTTTTTTATTGTTAAATACAAAGACAAAAATCTAAGCAAGATAGTACTACACAGTAAAACTTGACTTTAAAAATCATCCGGTAAAATTTGGTAGTTTCTGGACACTCTATACACAAAGTTAACATTTATAAAAATTATACCTTTTGCCAAGTAATGATTTTTTTGTAGACAATATTCTAATTGAAAGAATCACTGATGGTCTTATGCTTGTTATTCACACGACTCTCTCCCCAAAAAATATTAAAAATTTTAGATTCTTTTAATGTAGCTAGTGAAACAAATATATTTGCGTAAATTAGAAACAAAATAAATTATACCAGTTACTGTTACTAAATATTTTTAATAAGAATTTGTTCTTTTTTCAATTCTGAAAATTTTCTATTGAAGATTCTGTTTTTCTGTTGTCATAATTTTCTGTTTACACCACTTGAAAGACCAAGTGGTCTTAGACAATTCAAGTACTTACTATCATTATTAATCACTTAAACAATGTTTATGACTACCCGAACTTTAAATTTAGTAAATTTGTTAAAACTTACTAAGACAGAACGTTTTCGATCGCTATGTGCTGATCTTCATCAGTGTCTTCTGCTTGGAAATGTTGGGTCAAGTGGTGACGGTTTTAAAGGCAGGTTTTCTTGCATATACATTTGAATATACAAATGGATACAACGCCGCAATAATAGACAAACTATGGTACAAAATAGAAAAAACACTAAAATTAACACTACAGACAGGGAAAACAAATACCCTCACATTACCATATATGAACGAAACAGTAAACCAGATAGCCCGCAAATTTCAAAAAAAAGGATACAATATAGCATTGAAAACTAATAACAAGTTACAATACAAAATACAACACGACACCAACAACAAAGACAAACTACAAGCACCAGGCGTATACAAATTAAACTGTGACAAATATATCCAATTCTACATTGGACAAACAGGTCGCAGCTTTAAACAAAGAGTCGAGGAACACAAACAGAACACCAACTCAACATTTTACAATCACATAGAAAAAAGGACACAAATACACACATTTACCATAACCTTGAAGTTCTACGCATCAACAAAAAAAGTTCAAATGTAAATGATAAAAAATTTCTTGTGGATTAAATTCAAACAGAAAGAAAAAAGGGAAGTTATTATAGATTTAATTTTTTTAATGTTATAGAGCTGACAAAAATATTTTCCACATCCAACAACTCTGAAGAACTGAAATACTACTGGGAAGAATGGCGTAAAAGTGTGGGACGGAAAGTAAGAAATCTTTTCAAAGAGTATGTAGAACTGAGCAATGAGGCAGCAAAGTTGAACAGTAAGTATTTTCGTTTAATTAGTTTTTATATCAATTTAGTTGTTTTTAATAATTAAATACTATGTTTGTGAAAAGTCATTTTGGAAGATGTTAGTTACCTCTTTTAACTGAGACGATAACTTATTCAACAATCAAGCTATTGAAACTGTTTGAAATATTGTATCAGTGATTCAATTTTAGTTGCATATGGGCCACATTTTCTAACACAGTTGTTTTTGTATATCTAAAAACATTTGTATGGTAGTTTCACATTTTTAAAAGCATAACATTCAATAGTTCTTGTTCAATATAGAAAAACAACTAATAGTATTTATACACATTTATAACATTAACAATGTAAAAACTTATCTATAGGCTTTCCTCCTCAAGGTGAATGCAGCTCACCCAAGCAACATTTATTGCTAATAATTCAGCATCTGTATTAGTCAGTTGAGTCTGCTGACACATAAAATCTATCTCCTGTAGACAAGTTAAAGTAGCCAGCTCCTGCTATAATTCTTATTCAGCTCATGTTACGAATTTTATTTTGTTTCATTAGTTTTTAATTAAAGTTATTAATAATTATAAGCTATGAGAACTATTCAAAAATTAAAAAGATAACATAATAATTAACCCATTGTGTTTGTGAATAAAATATGTTTGTCATGACACATTAGTGGTAAAATTCATACAGACATTGCTTGTCATGATTCTTGCCCTTTGTTCAATAGAGTTTATTTTTTCATGTGTCACTATAAGACTAGTTGTCTGAGCGAAATTTATCATTTCTTAAAACTTGCAGCATAGATAAGAATAGATATTTATATCTTGCAATTCTTATGTTGTACATCTTAAGATTTTTCATTAATTACACTTTTGGCCGAGTTAATGCCAAAAGTATAAAGATATTTATAACCCATAAGTTGTCCTTCTCAGGCATTTTAGACCGATCATCAGGTCAAGTGATCTTTCTTGCTCAGTATACTTGTTACTAGGTGTTGGTCAGTAGCTAATGTTTGCTACTTATTGTTTTGTGGTGACACAGATAATTAGAATATTTCACGTATACATCAGAAATGAACAATAATAGAGGAAGCCTAGAGTCTAATGCAAACTGCAAACCATAAGTAACTTTTAATTTGGTTTTACTAATTATGATTACAAATAATAATCAACTAACTAATAATAAATTAGCTAAAGTACAAAATAATGAGTAAAAAATTTCACCCGTACAAAATATATAATATTAATAATTGAAAGTGAAAATATTTTAGTAGTAAAATACAACTCAATTGATGCAAGTTATTAATTCGTACCCTCTGGTTTATTCGAATCGTGAATCATAATAAACAATCCAACAAATAATAAATAAAGGTGCCAAATAATAGATAAAAACTTGCACCTATATAAAACATATAATATTTATTGCTTGATGAGTGAAAATATGTTCATAATAAAATACAACTTAATACGAGGAATCAATTTGCGATCCCGCTGTATCACTCGAATCATGAATCATTTAATCCACAATAGGTTAAACATTTTCTTGAAGGAATTTTGTAATTTTATGGCTCCACATCAGGATCACTGGGATCAGCTCATAATAGCTATAATACATTTGAATTGTTTTGTTTGTAACATCGAAGCTGAATTCAACAATGGCATTTACACATGAGGTTTCCACATTAATTAAACAATGTTTGGTTATATCGTTTTTTATTTCTCAAGGTGAAAAATCTCAACACATTTTTTCTTGAATGATTTTACAGTGTGGTGAAAGTAGTATGAAATAAAAAAAATTTTATAAATGGATAGAACAGTCCAAAAATGGTCAAAACGCATTAACTGATGAGCAACATAGTGGTAGATCAGTTGAAGTGCTAACTCTTTCACTTGAAATTCAAATTAATAATAATAATAATGATAATAATAATATAATTAATAATAATGAATGCCAGCTAAGAACAGTAGAACATTTAAATCAAACACTTGTAGTAAATGTATAACAATATCACTAACAAACCTATTAAGCAAAACCAATGGAAGGTGACACCTGAAAGAGTTCAACACAACAACACAAGAAAATAAGAGCATTTATGTGTAAAGAATTGAAAGAAAGCTATGAAAAGGATAGTGATGATTTTCAAAACAAAATGAAATTGTGGTAAAATTTGGGTTACTTTTTACAAAATTATGTTATAGTTTCAGTAACAACCACTGCAGAAATATTTGAAATATTCAAGCACCACACATCACAAAAACAATATATATTATTAATCACTTAAACAATAGTTTATGACTATCCGAACTTTGAATTTAGTAAATTTGTTAAAACTTACTGAGACAACTATTGTTTAAGTGATTAATAAGATTCAACCGAACGTAATGGACTATAAAATTCAAGAATGCATCTTAAACGACCACAACCACACTTCAAATCTAACATCCTATTTCACTACTTAGAAAACAATCAGCCTATCCCATACCCCTTCTACACCCCTAAGTCATAAGCCTGCAACCTTAAGCCATTAGCAGATTGGCTTTGTCAAAGGAATGATAGTTTCTAAATGCGTCAGCAAGTAAGTTAATAGTTTTCACTTAGTTACTCAAGATATATATAACTATAATTGTTTATAATAACATATAATTAAGCTCTACAAAGTCAGTGCAACGGAATAATAATGGACAATGTTAAATATCACATACACACACACACACACACACACACACACACACACACACACACACACACACACACACACACATATATATATATATATATATATATATATATATATATACGTTTAGTATACCTTTAATTTTTTTTGTACACCTGCATTCACTACCCTGAAATTTCTCCTCAAAAAATATACTAAATCCTTTTTTTCACAATTTCCTTATCTTATCACTTTATTATTTGTAACAATGTAGTATATCATAATTGCAAACCTTTTCTTAATTTATGATTCGTTATAAAAAACTATCCTCTACTTTTTTTTGTTAGTTTTAAAATATGATTGCTAGTAAGCTTTCTACTTAACTACAAAATATCTGTATATATATATATATATATATATATATATATATATATATATATATATATATTCTTGATATTTTACATTATCCATTGTTTTTCCGTTGCACTGACTTTATGAAGTTAATATATTACTATTGTAAGTAATTTTATCCACCATTAAGTGCAATGATTTTACCTTGTGGGATGAGGCGCCTTTCGGTCACTTGACTATTGTCGAATCACTCTTTTATATATATATATATATATATATATATATATATATATATATATATATATATATATATATATATGTCTTATAGTAGTCATATTTTTCCATAATAAATCCTCCTTATAACAATTTCATGGTTATGAGATAGTTACAAATAGTAAATAACTTTTTATTGTTTAAATTTCAGACTTCACAAACATGGCTGAATTCTGGATAGATGATTTTGAAGAACCTGTTGCCCAATTTGAAGAAGAAATAGCTCGACTATGGATGCAACTACAGCCATTATATAAACAAATTCATGCCTATGTACGTAAGAAGCTTGTTGCAGTCTATGGAGAGCATGTAATTAGTAAAACAGGACCCATTCCTGCTCATCTATTAGGTAGGTTTTCATATATTAGTTTGAAAATAATGATACATATTTAATAAACTATCAGAAGAAAAAGACTGTCTGTAGTAACTGAAATATCAATATTATACTTTTATTAACAGCAGTTTTTTTTTGTAACATTGTGTCACTGCACTGCAAAATAGCAAACTCTACACAAATAAATCATATGAAATATTCAAACTTGACCTATGACCCAATTACATTATAATTCACATTTTTTTAAATCATAATTCCAGGTATTCCTTAAATAATATCCTAAATTTCTATCCTAACCCCACCCTCCAGTTCCTGCTCAAATTTAGATAATCAAAAGGTCAGTCAGGGCCTTGACAATAGGACGTATATCTTGAAACACCCATCCTCATTCCGCAAAAAGTAAGTTCCTTGTAATTATTTTGAATTCATTGATTAAACCATAGGTAATTATTGTGTAAGTAAGTTAATACTTTTCAACTTACTTGCTGATGAATTTTAAAACTATTATTTCACTAAACACTTTTAAATGTTTTAAACTTGAATATAGTAGCACTTACTTTGCTTGTTGAGGACGGCCATTTCAGGAGATGTGTCCCTTTGTCAACTCAGACCGTAACTGATCTCAAGGTTTACATAGGTTAGGGTGGAGGTGGAATATTTTGGTGGTGTGGGTGTATTATGTGTGTATTAGGAGTTATGATGTCAAAAAGTGCATGTGAGTTGTAATGTAATTGTGTATTGAATATGTGTGTAGGGTGTAGTTTGAAGTGCCTGTATATTTCGTATTGTTCGGTTGTGTAGCGTTGGTTATTTCTGTATTGTTTATGAAGAATTTGTAGGTTAGATGTTATGCCTATGTAGTCATGTTTTGTGGAGTTGAGATGATCGGCGAAGTTTGATTGGTAGTTATTGTTTTTTAGTTCTTTTAGATGTTCTTGATAGTGTGTGAAGAAGGACCTCCCTGTCTGGCCTATGTAAAAACTGGGGCACGAACTGCAAGTTAGTTTGTAAACTCCAGTAGTGTTGAAAATGTCGTTGATTTTGTTGTTGGGTTTAAATTGTTTGTTGAGAGTGTTGTGTGTGGAGTGGGCTATTTTGTAGTTGTATTTACGTAGTGTGTTAGTTAGATTGTGGGTTTTGGATGATCTGTATGGTATTGATAAGTATTTTATGGGATTGTCATCTTGTTTGTTTGTATTTGAGTTAATATGTTTATTTTTCAGGCGGTTGTATAATTTGTCAATCATTGTTGGGTTGTGTCTATTCGTTTGTGCTATATATTTTATGGTGTTTAACTCCTGGTAGTGTTCTTTTTTATCTAACGGTGTTTTAAGCAGGCGATATATCATGGTGTTGTAAGCAGCTAGTTTATGTTGGTGTGGGTGGTTTGAGGAGCTGTGTATGGTCGTATTAGTACTAGTGGGTTTTCGGTATATGTTAAATTTATGTGTTTGTTTGTATGCTCATTTAATTGTAAGGTCTAAGAAGTTGAGAGAGTTTTGTTGTTCTGTTTCGATGGTGTATGTTAGTTTTGGGTGTATGGAATTAAGGTGTTTTAGAAATATGTGTGCTCTGCATGTGTTGCCTTTATATAATGTTATGATGTCATCGACGTATCTGTACGTATCTATTGATGAGACATTTGTGTAGCTGTTCGGCTTTGTCAATGAAACAAATGTTTTGAAACGCATTAGCAAGTAAGTTCATAAGTATTCACTCAGTAGCACAATAACTGCTTACAATTTATTTAATTTAATATAATTTAATTTATCATAATTCATTATGAAGCAAGAAGGTTTTTACATACACTTAGTTTCTTACAAATCTTGCAGGTAATATGTGGGCCCAGACTTGGAGCAATGTGTACAACATAACTGTTCCGTATCCAGGGAAACAGTCTGTGGATGTTACGCCACAAATGGTACAACAGGTGAGTAATTTTCAATTGCAATTCTTATTTCATTTGATTTTCTTTTATGCTGATGAAAATTATTTAACCTAATTGTGTTTTGGAGAAAATTTGTCTTATTGCCATATATTTTACATTTAATGTAAAAAATTAAATCCATAACGTAGATTACTATACACGGGATTTGTTATACATTTTTAATTCAAACATTTTAAAACACTACTTGATTCATTTTTTAACTTCAGCTAATAGTTACACTCATAAATTTTGATATATATTACTCAACTACAGTAGCACTTACTTTTTGGCTAATGAGGATGGCTATTTCAGGAGTCTGGTCCTCGTTAACTCAGACCATCTGGGTCATACACTGTCATAGGCAATTAACGCATCAAGAAATCATTGTTAAATATATAAACATTTTAAAATGTTTGATTTCAGTTTAATTTTTTTTTCTATCTCATTTTATAATATAATTTATACAATACGTTTATATCTTCTTTTTAGCAAAAAATTAATATAATCTGAAACAACCTTAGTTCTTGTTTTCAAACATTAGCTTTAAAGTTATAAATTAGCAGTATTGAAGTTTGAAACGTTAAAGGTTTAATTTGAGTCATCTAGGATGTATTAGAAAAAAATCTACGCACACAGTAGAACCTTTATTAGTCGGACTCTGTTAACTACCAATCTTTGGACGGCCCAGAATGATTTTTAAGTAGAATTTTAAAAAACAATAAATAAGAGATAACAAAAGTACAGTACACACATAAAAAGTCCAACACAACAATAAAAACATCTAAGACCTACAGATAAACAAAATAATGAATGTAATGTTTTGTGCATCTTATGCTGAAGATGCTATGGGTTTGCACACACAAAAGTGGATCACAAAATTAAATGGCAAAAATTGACAGATTTTATTGCCAAGAAATAAATTGCAATGGAATTTAACTCTATATACAATATGTATGTTCATACACTGTGCACAGTACTCTTTGTTTAATAAATATAAAGAAGTTTTTCTATAAATACAATATGTTTTTTTAATTTTTCTTAGTGTCCGGCTAACTTGGATTTTCGATAACACGAATGTGCCACGGTCCCAATTAGTCCAAATTATCAAGGTTCTACTGTAAAGTGTTTTATTTTTGTTTATTTGAGCACTTGAGATAAATATTGAATAAATCATAATGAGGAGGAAGAGGTCTTATTCTGAAGTTGTCCATATAAATTTACAAAACAATGGTATCACCTTTCAAAATCATTTTGATAAGATATGTAGTATGTATAAGCCATTGTTGTAAAAATTAAAATCATCCCAGATCTAGTTAGTGTTAATTTGTATGGTAGATCCTTTGTTGTTGTTTTATTTTGTTATTTTGGTGTGTTTTATATGTAAATATAGTTGTTTCCTCAATGTTTTTACTGTTTTTAATTTTTTTCAAATGAATTTATTACTATCACTAATTTAATTACAATTTTAACTAAAATTTCATTGAGTTTTTCTTACAGTTTTGATTTATTGTAATGAGTGTACTTGTGTTTTATAAAAGTATTTTAAGCAAATGTTTTCAGGCTTAAAGAGGGTAACAAAAATAGTTGGCAAAAAGTCTCATAGTAATTAAATAAACTGGACTTGATATTAAACAGTTTTATTATTTATTCAGTATTTTCTTCTTGATATAGTATTATCTCAAGCTACAACCCTTAAAATCCCTCTAGTTTAAATAACAGAAAATAATATTTTGAATGGCCATCATTTGAAAATATTACATGTAATATAATAAGACACAGTAAAATGTATAAAATCAATGCACTTTATTGATTTCTAATAATAAATAAACTCAAAAGTTAGATAGACTGTTATAAAGAATGTTGTATAAATGGTATCTTACTATTGTTTTAGGGCTATACTCCACTGAAAATGTTTAAATTGTCAGAAAAATTTTTTACATCCCTAAACTTAAGTGCAATGACAGATTCTTTCTGGAAGAATTCTATCATTGAAAAACCAAAAGACAAAGACATTGTATGCCATGCATCAGCATGGGATTTCTATGATGGAGAAGATTTCAGGTAGGTTTAATTCAAATCATAAAAAAATATTACAAGTTGTACTTGCAGGTTTTGACAAATTTTAATTTTTAATCAATTTTATAACTTTGCCAAAATAAAACATTTTTTTGAATTTTGTAGTCCATTATGTTCAATGAAACTTAATTAATCACTTTTACATTAGTTTATGACTATTCGAACTTTAAATTTTGTAAAAACTTACTGAGACACTAATGAATATTGCCACGGAAGATCAAAAACGTTCTGCCTCGGTAAGTTTTTACAAATTTACAAAATTTAAAGTTCAGATAGTCATAAACTAATGTAAAAATGATTAAAACATTTGTATTAATTTATCTTTATGTTAGGTAGAACAAGTATATTGTTACGTTCTTGGAATTTTATTAATCACACACACCATCATCATCACCATCATCATCACCATCATTATCATAATTGTTATAGTTGTTAGGAGGTTATCAATTTTGTTAGAGGTTAAGAAGAGTGTGAAAAAGAAATAAATAATTTACCAGATGACCACTCACATTTTATTGAAGTATTGTGAGATCTATACCTATAGTAAATCAATTACACATATGTGTTTTATTAAATTAATTACATATTCTAAAATAATAAATCATGTAAAAACACTTTATTCACTGTGTTTATAATCTCCAGGTATTTCCAGATTTGCCCGATGGCATTTCAAAATTCTTGTGCCCAATGAAAGGATTATAACTAGATACAATTTGAAAATAGACTTGAACCTGTTTATATTTGTAACTTAGAATTGAACTTCTTGCAGTTCAGGTGAGCTCACCATATAGAAATAGGAATGATGTCTTTTTGCTGAACAAGTTCCTATTTAAGAGAAAAAATTAATCTTCAATAATGCAACTTTACTGGCTATACGAGGTCTGTTCAAAAAATACGCAGACTGTTTGAATTTCGCGGCTCAAGTTAGTTTCAGGAGAATCCGCTTGTTGTCATTAGGTTTGTATAAATCAGCTGATTAAAACGCAGTATTTCAGTCTCAGATATCTTCATTTGTTGATGAGTTACACACAGTTTAGTAAAGAGTGTTTTTTTCGTTTGTCGGATTGTAAAATGGACAGCCTGAAGGAGCAACGATTTGCTGTAAAATTTTGTGTAAAACTAGGGAAATCTGCAACAGAAACATTTGCCATGATTAACATGGCCTACGGCGATGTTGCCGTGAAGAGTACTGCATGTTTCAAGTGCCATGAATGTTTCAAGGGTGGCTGACAATCGATTGATGACGATGAGTGTCCTGGATGTCCTTCAACGTCAACTGACAACCCACATGTTGACAAAATCAACACCCTGGTGCGCGAAATTAACGTCTGACTATTAGGTAGCTTTCTGAAGAGTGTGGGATATCAGTTGGATCTTGTTACGAGATTTTGACCGAAAAATTGAAGATGCACCGTGTCGCTGCGAAATTTATGCCACGCCTGTTGACCGACGACCAAAAAGCCAATTGCGTCCGGGTTTTTTCAGGAACTGCTTGATCGTTCAAATGACGACGAGAACTTATTATCAAGAATTATAACCAGTGATGAACCATGGGTGTATGGTTATGACATTGAAACGAAGGTCCAATCATCCCAATGGGTGAGTCAAACGTCCCCAAGACCCAAAAAAGCTTGCCAAGTTCGGTCGAATGTCAAGGTGATGCTGACAGTTTTTTTTTTGATGCTAAGGGTGTTGTTCATTACGAGTACCTCCCTGAAGGCTCTACAGTCAACCAGATTACCTACATTGAAGTACTGAAACGTCTGAGGGACGCCGTCCGACGCAAAAGGCCAGAACTGTGGAGAAATGATAACTGGTTTTTCAATCACTTCAACGCTCCAGCTCACTCAGCACTCAGAACTCGTGAGTTTTTGACCAAACACTCGATCACTGTTCTTTCCCACCACCCTATTCACCTGACCTTGCTGCTTGTGACTTGTTCTTATTCCCAAAACTCAAAAAACTCAAAGGAAGAAGATTTGAAACGATTTTGGAGATTAAGGCAAATGCTACGAAGGAGCTGAAAGCCATCAAAAAAGAAGCATACCAGGACTGTTTTAACAAGTGGAAACGCAGTTGGGATAAGTGTGTGCGTTGGGGAGGAAAGTACTTTGAAGGAGACCCAGACGTGTAACTTCCAAATAAAGTACATTTTTTTAATAACCTCAGTCCGCATATTTCTTGAACAGACCTCGTATGTGTGAAAACAAAATATTTGAGTTTTACAGATTTCTCACTTTAAACCATGCACAGCTGTTATAAAAATGTTTTAAAAAATTAAATTACTGTAAATTCACCAAAAGACGATTATTTAGGTTAAAATTTTGGATAAAATGAAAGAGGAAAAAAGACATGATTGTACGCTTTTTAAACAGTTTTAGAAGAGAAAGTAATAGGGCTGACCTGAGGAGTTCATTCTATAAATTAAATATTTCATAATGAAATAAATTATTTCACAAAGATCACCAACTGCAGCACTCATTTTAAAATTTGTGTAGATGGCTAAGAACCATCCTCATTGCCTTCATCATTCATTCATTTATTCCAGGACAAAATAATTTGCTTCTGTGCCAGAAAATTGGAAGGCTTTGATCAAAGGATAAAAAACATTTTAGAGAAAGAGGACCTCCTCATGGCTCTTTCTCATGTAATAAGTCTAGATCTAGGACATATTCAATACATCCTTCAACAGATAGTTTCATCAGAATAGAAACAAAAATTAATTTAAACTCATTCAAAATCGAATCACCTTTATAATCATAAAAAATGTCATATAAAAGCTGCATGTTTTCCATGTACCATACATATTTGACTTACCCCAGATGTTTGAACAATCACAATAAATAGAAATAAAACACAGCTGGTTTGCGAGTCAAGCATATTTTATTCTGCTGCGGAGATTTTCAATAAGTAGATCCTTATCATCATCAGGCCTGCATCAAAAAAATATCATCCACAAATTTTAATCTTTTATTTAGAAAATTCACAATAATAACAAGAAATTTACAGAATTTCACAAGAAGTGTATTTTATGAACAGTTATTGTTTTAAAATACTTCTAAGTTTCAAAAATCACCTGAAAGTACTGTATTCTAAGTGTGTGACAAATTGCAAAAATTTGGTTAATTTAACCTAATAACTCCTTACAAATTAAATAACATTAAAACTTTGTCTTTACTACTACTTTTATAAACCCAGTTAAAATTATAGCCTTATATAGGACACCAAATTTCTGAAAAGTTTATAAATGGAATTATAAAAATGTTAATGTTAAATCAGACTGGTAATAGAGTTTGTAGAAAATTGTGAAATAATGCAAGTTCATATTTTACCATTCCTGTAGTTATTTCTTTTATATTCTAAAATATGGCATCTTGTTATCTTCAAGATTCATCAGTCATTTACTTTTTTATGGGCTAAATTTTAACAATAAGATCTAAAGTTGTAAAAAAGTTAGTCTACTGACTTACTGACTTCTTGAGTGATGACAACATTCACGTGTCATTGCTGTTTCATATTTTAATGTGTTAAAAAAGAGAAATTACATGGAACGTAATTTTAAAAAGTTGTCAATAATCATTTCCAATAATTATTATTTATACTAATTTTAAAAATACTTAACTAAGTGAATGCTTACTTGCTGCAAGTAAGCAATTACGTATCTACTTAGTTAAGTATTTTTAAAATTAGTTTAATCAGTGAATTCAAGATGATTACATCAAGCAACTTCTATTATTTATAGATTCCAGTAATTATTAATTATAAATATATAATATTGAGTTTCAAACATTTTTAAACTACCAATTTTATTCAAATTGCTTTAAACTTTGTCAGTTTTTAATAAATTGTTTTGAAAACTATATTTAAAAAGTACTTAACTAAGTGAATAGGTAATTGCTTACTTGCTGACGCGTTTCAAAACATTCGTTTTTTTCGAAGCTAACCCTCAACTTTTTTTTTTTTAAGTTATATTGGATTAGACCTTTTAAATTTAGTTTTTTGAAGATTGTATTCTTGTTCAACCTGAAAACCCCACCAGTACCAACTGTTTGAAATTCATCATTTATTAATAATTTGAACAAGAAGCCAGCCACATTAGATTAACCAATTTGAAGAAGTAAATAAATATATCATTAAACACTTGTAAATATTTATAAACTTGCCTATAGTAGCACTTACTTATATTTGTTGAGGACGGCCGTTTTGGGAGATGTGTCTCATTGTCAACTCAGACCGTAACAATGGGACACATCTCCCGAAACGACCGTCCTCAACAAATATAAGTAAGTGCTACTATAGGCAAGTTTATAAATATTTACAAGTGTTTAGTGAAAACTAGTAGCTCATGTGAAGATGGAATCAACAAATATAAATATTTCATACAAATATAATTTTACAAATGTTTTCTGTAAGTCATTTCAAGATGATATCCTATGGTTTTAAGAAAATCTACGCCATCCCTTACTGTTGAAACTTTGTAATCAGACAACCATTTTCTAATATGACTGCTTAGTGTAGTCAAAAATATTGTTTTTCAAGTAGGGTTGATTTTGCAATTTATGATATTCAGAGTTTCAACTTAAAAGGTGTCCCAAGTGTTACAGACATAAAAATTCACAAGTGAAATGGATAACTGACAGTATAATATCCACACCATAAACTGCCAAGATTAACATAATTCTGCAAAAACTTTTCAATTCAATTTATTGTAGATGTAATTACAGTAACTTATAATTTTTTTTTTAAACATACTAACAACTTTCCAAGGTGATTGTGATCAAGACTATCTCGGATATAGAAAAACTCAGATAATATGGCAATTATTTTTTATTAGGCTGGAAATAATAAAAGTGTACAAAATATTCATTGAAAGAAAAAACAATGAAGCATACAGATCCTGACAAATTAATTATAAAATAAGTCAAACTCATATAATGTAAGCTAAAACATATAATTTTATAATTCCAGATTCACTTTGAAAATATCATAATGGTTTTATAGTTGATATATATTATAGAGGTATTTTGATTTCAGTAGGATGGATGGGCAGCTGAGAGTGGCAAATTTCCTGTTTTGTCATTTTACAACTTTCTTTGATAAATCTGTCACAGGAGAATTAGGTTGAAGAAAATGTATTACAGATCAATGACATGCACACTAAGAAGTATGACAGCCTGTCAATCTCAGTTGTAACAAAAATCCTCAATCCCAGATTGGGAAAATTTGAAATAAGGTCCATCACTTCTTTGACCTTACATAGTGAAATTCCTTTCTAATTTTAATTCTATTATAATAATATTCTTACTCATTACTAACTTTTTTCCTAAATTTTTATCTATCTCTTTCTTTATTTTGCTTACTGTCATTTATAAGTTTTGCATTTATTGGCTTGTTTTCTTCAATATTCCTTATTTTAAAATAAAAATTGGCAAACTTAACATTTAGCATGCAGCATATGAAACACCAGCTAGAGCAGAAGAAGTGCATACAAATTAATGTTTAATTTTTTTTAATTATTGCATTATTCTATTTGATTTTTTTAAACTTTAGTGGAATATAGATGTCGAAAGTTGCAAATAAGAGATATTGCATTATATGTATTTGCCGAAAATAGGACTTATTCAAAATATTCCAAAATATGCTTCTCTTTTGATTTTTTTAAACTTTAGTAGAATATAGTTGTGGAAAGTTTCAAATAAAAAATATCGCATTATATGTGTTTGCCGAAAATTGAACTTATCCAAGATATTCCATAGTATGCTTTCTAAGAGTTTGCAAACCATGAATGGTTTGGTATGTTTTCAAGATTTATAATTATTATTATTTTTCAACATGAGAGATATTTGTTTTATTTTTTTTATTTCAATTAGATTGTAATTTAGTGATATTTGTGTTAAGTATTAAATTTAAATCTAAAATAATAGTGAAACTGATTGTCCAATAATAGGACTTGAGAAATTCTTTTATTCTTTTCAGTTTTCAATTTCAACTTGAGAAACACACGTATTTATAGTCTACATTATGATCATAGTTATATAGTTTGTCCAAAGTACTGTAAACAACAGTAGCCGATTTTGAAATAAATTGTTTAAGAACTTTATCATTTAGTTGCAATTCATATTTATTCAAGCTCTCAAATTACTCATTAAATAAATGACAAAAACAGTTGTCATAGAGTCAAAGATATTTATTTTATTAATACAACTAGCTGTTGAAATGTTGCATTAATAAAATAAATACCTTTGAAGCTTACAGTGTTTGTGTTGTACATCTTGAGGTTTTTTACTTAAATTACTACTTTTGGTATTGCTTGTAGCATTTAAAACATCCAACATAACTAAAATACGCCTACATAGACAAAAACACACCAGAACAAACACAACAGGGCAGGAGTATACAAGATCACCTGCAAAGACTGCCTCAGCTTCTACATAGATCAAACAGCGATAAACTTTATAACAGGAACACTTTAATAATATAAAAGTATTATACCTTTTGTAATACTTTTACAAGGAACACGTAAAGGACATTTAAAAGACAACACAAATCAAACTTGCCATTCACATACGGAAAATACCACAAACATACACCAATATGGACACTAATCTAAAAATCCCTCACAGCATTAAAAAAGGAACAAACTAAACGAAACAGAAAACTACGAGATATACAAACACCACAAAAACCATCCACAACACATTCTAAAAGACAAAACACACTCACAATTGAATACTTCATTTAATCATATAATTTGCAAGATGTATACATATTAAATGTAACTTATACCAAATGTAGTTATTGTTGTGATAAATAACCTCCTCTGAATATAATTGATTTGCAATTGAAATGTACATTAGGATTTAAGAGAAAAGTTTTTGTGGTTAAGAGGTTTATCTAATTATATTTAAAAAAATTCACCACATAATTTCTCCAAATAATTAATTCTTTCTTTATATTTAATTAAGGAAAACAAAGTAAAGACCTATTGTCTGCTAATGCTCGAAATAAAGATAGTCTCCATTTTATCAATAACAGTGAACCCCTTCTTTAGCCACGAGGTTGAATGTAAAACTCTCTTTTGAGTTGCTTATTTAGAATTAGGTAAATATAAACATATTTTTAAAAAGTTGAATTGATGTTAGACTTTGGTAGTTTTTCTTCTTCTACTGTATGGATCCATAGCAGTACCTAGTCTAAGTCATTCATTATTTTTCTTTCTTAATCTTAAACAAAAGTGTTTAGTAGGATTACTAGAAAAGACGTACTATGTGAAAAATGCACAAAATCTGTATTACAAATGAGGCAATATATATATGTGTGTGTGTGTATATATATATATATATATATATATATATATATATATATATATATATATATATATATATATATATATATATATATATATATACACACACACACACATATATATATATATATATATTAAAAATGAAGGCTTATATGGGGTCAAAGTGAATCAATATTAATATGACTTCCCTTGACTTACAGCTTTATTCAGAACTTCTCTTTAACATATGCATGAAAGGGGAGAGAAAATTTATCCAACGGAAAAGAGGAAACAGACTCTATCTGCCCAAAACTTTTGTTAAACTTGATTTGTATTTTATTTAACTTAGATTTGGAAATACTGATAAATATTTTCTATTTAAATTTTAAAAAAATTACATATTTCATAAATATACTTAGATTGCAAACTCAGCAAACCGTTAATTAATTTAATAAAAACAATTTCTTAGTCTAAAAAACCAACATGTATCTATTAATAATATAATAAAATAGTTTATTCTTGAAAGAAAATTAAAGTTAGAAAGGTAGAGAGCCATTTTAGTGATATATTACAGTTACTTCATCCTTAAACTGGTGCAAATAAATCAAATCTATGATTTGCAACAAAACTTGAATAAGGTAATGACATTTTTATTTCAGAATAAAGCAATGTACAGAAGTCAATATGGAATACTTAGAAACAGTTCATCATGAGATGGGGCATATTCAGTATTACATGCAATACAAAAATATGCCTAAAATTTTCCAAAGAGGAGCAAATTCAGGTGAGGTAAATATTGCACTTTTTTATTTTCAGAATAAAACAGTGCACTATGGTAGACATGGACGAACTGTTGACAGTACACCATGAAATGGGTCATATTCAATACTACCAACAATACAAAAACTTACCATTTATTTTCAGAGAAGGAGCTAATTCAGGTAAAAATATTTTGTTTATAATTTTTGAGCTACTAGTTTTTAACTCCACTTGAGTTACTAGTTTTTATCTAAAAACACTTAAACATATGTTAGTATCTAACACTCTCCTTTGGTAGCACCTACTTTTTTGGTTATTGAGGATGGCCTTTTCGAGAGATGTATCCCAATATCAACTCAAACCGTAACTCTGTTTTGTCACTCATATGTTGTTTACTAATTTTATTTTTACCAATTCTAATTTATCGTAAATTTTACTTTTTAAAATGATTTTTGGTTTAAATATTTAGAATATTTTATATAAATTCTCCTTATGTACATTTTATTATTAATGTTAATACCTTAAGAAACGTAAGAGGTAAAGTCATACAAGGACAAAATATTTCTAGTGTACGAATTTCCTTTTGAGAATGTTATATTATTTATACCTTAATACGTTTCCTTCATGGCACATCGTGCAAATTAAGACCTTCGATCTAGCATGCTCTCGACAGATTGATCTGTTACATTCAACACCCCTCTGTTTCATATAAGAGTTCTTCCTTATTGACAGTACTCACATTGTGGGACCATTCCAACAAGATTTTCTAAAATGAAACCAGATTCTGTGTAAGTTCTGTTTTAAACAATTAGATTTTATATATAAGTACAATAGTTCTAGAATTTTCATGAAGTAATTTTACTAATAAATTTTAAAACAATAGTTTAAACTAGTAACAAGAAAACGTTTTATAATTTGGTAACAAACTTACACGGATTTTGATTCCTTATAGGACATTCTTAACCAGTTATATTTTTTATAGTCTGCTTGAGAAGTATGGACAAATTTTCAATTTGAATTTCTTTTCAAAAAGTGAGGCTTGGAATTGCCTTTACTAACTCAGCAATGAATATTCTTCTAACAATTTTTGTTGCAGTGTTTTCCTTATATATGATTTGAACATTGATTGTTGCCAAGTTCAACAACCCGTTAAATAAAGTCATTGGCTATCTCTGTTACTCACTCTTTTTACTGAGTAATTCTTCTTCACTCTATCAACTACATCCTTTGATAAGTAGTAGAACGAAATCACCTCGGGTTTCAATTAACTTCCGGCTTTGTGATCGATTTCATCTTCTGAAAGTAATGTTGATATCAATATTACATTTTTGTTTTTTTTGGAACATATGAAGCAAAAATTGTTTGATTATTGGCCCAAAACAAAAAACTGTAATACAGATGGTTGCTCTGTTAGAACATCCCTAACTGAACAGTGGCGCAACACTTTACCCCCACTCCACATCCCTGCAGAACATAATCATGGAATTAACATCAAAAAAAGGTGTCAGATAAGATCAGCGACACATAGCTAACTCATCAAAATTGTAGTGTAAAAGAATAGAAAATTTCTTTTGCACTAACTATTTTTGTTAGGACTCCCCTAACGGAGCGACCGATCCCGAGATAAACTGAAACGTTATAATACAAAGCAAAGAACATAAACAATAGCATATAAAAACTTGACATTTAAATTAAAGTCCAAAAAAACTAACACCATTAAAAAAAGACCAGTAAAATTAAAACATGCTAAATGAACAAGATTTATACAAACCTCATACACTGTCTGATCACATATTGAAAACTTACCTTTTAAACTGGCACTACTCAGCCTAATTAGTGATCCTCTCAGTTAACTTAAACACTGAGGATAATTTTCTAGTGTAGTTAGAGCTTTGTATCAATAGGTTTCTTTTTAAATTTATTTAAACTCTAAAGTAACTCAAATGCTACATCTTCTCAAGCATTCATTCTTATTTAATATCAAAAGTAAATGCTACTATAGGCTTTTAGATATTTTTATACTAGTGTTAACATGAAGGCTATATGTTCCTGTAATTTATTGATTTACAAAATATAATATAATTTGTTTTTAACTTTGTATCCTTCATATTGTTTGTGCTGTTTCCTTTATATATCCTTTGTATTGTTTGTATCCTTTATACAAACCAATTTTTGATGAACGAATGAATTATGTTTGTGATTTCTTCAGATTGTAGAATTACAAAACTAAAATTAAAAAATGAAACAAATTTCAAAACTAAATATATTTTTCTTGGTAACTAGAGAGCAACCTTATATTTATTTTTTTAATATTCTTTTATCCGTTTTTACAAAAACACTTCAAGACTCTTGCACCTGGTAAATATTTTTTTAAACATTTTTCATGATATTGTTTTAAAGTAAAAAATAAAATTGAAAGATCACTGTAGCAAAATAAAAAACAGAGTTTATCCAGATTATAAAACAATGATGAAATATTAAATTTTTTCAAAAACTTTATTAAAGAGTAGTATCAGATTGTAAAGTGGATATAGTTATCTTACAGTTAAATTTCATTTTCAGCATTATTCATTTTTTTATGTTTTTAAAACAGATCTCGCGCGACTTCCTAAATCTCCAACTTTATATTCCTCCCCACAATTATACCAAAACTAATCCTTCAAAATTCAACAATTATCTCTCTTGAATCTTCAACTTATATCCCAACAATAATGGGATGTCCCATACAAATTCAAGAAGGCAATATGTAGTTTATAGATTTAAGAAGAATAAATGTGTTTACATAAGTAGTGATACCTTTTCTGCCATAATGACCCTCATTATTGAGAAATTGCATTACCTGCGGACAAGCTTCAATTGAAGCTGTATGGAAAGTAATCAAAAATATTCATGAAGCAGCATTATGGATTGCATGATCCCTGAGAGGTTAGATCAAAACAATTTCAGAATTCAGTATGATTCTTCTCTTCCCAGCAAGCAGCTGGCAAGTGGTTCAAGTGGGGATTTCAAACCACATTCTCTGTCAGTACAGAGTTAAAACTGGTATGATTAATGACAATATCTAACCTCACTGCGAGGATTAGGCAACCCAAGACTGTTAATACAAATCATAGTGGAATTTCAATAAGACATTTACTAACATCTTCCATACAGTTTTGACCTAATGCTGAGTGAGTTTCAACTTTTCTTTGAATTGAAGAAGTTGCTAAAAGGGCCACACAACCAAACTAACAAAGAATTTCATTAAAATGTTATTTATATTCATAAACAGAAATATTTTTTTAAAAACAATATTACCAAATTTGCTCACAGGTAAGACCCATGCATCAATTATGAAGGTGACTACATTATAATTTTCTTTTAAACTTTTTGTGGTAAAAAAGATTCCTCAAGTTGATCTGTTGAACATCATTTTAATTAACACAAAGTGTTATGTTAATGTAATAAAACCAACATGATGTTTACTCTGGATAGACAATATTTAATGGATACTATAGTACAGTTTATTTGTTAAGAATGAGCAGTTTGAACATTAACATAGTGTAGACGTTACTATTCTATTTGCTAAACACTTTTAAATGTTTTAAACTTGCCTATAGTAGCACTTACTTTGCTTGTTGAGGACGGCCGGTTTGGGAGATGTGTCCCTTTGTCAACTCAGACCATAACTGATCTCAAGTTTTACAACTAAGGGACACATCTCCCGAAACGGCCGTCCTCAACAAGCAAATTAAGTGCTACTATAGGCAAGTTTAAAACATTTAAAAGTGTTTAGTGATTACTAGTAGCTCACATGAAGATGGAATCAACAAATGTTATTCTATTTGATTATCACTAACGATATTTTTTATAAAGGTTTTCATGAAGCTGTTGGTGACGTCATGGCATTATCAGTAAGAACAGCAAAACATTTGCGCAAAATTGGGCTCTTAAGTGCTACATCTGAGGATGACCCACAAGCAGACATTAATAATTTGTTCAACACCGGATTGGATAAGATTGCTTTCTTACCATTTGGATATATAATGGATCTTTGGAGGTGGGGTGTCTTCAAAGGCACTATAACACCTGATAATTACAATTGTCAGTGGTGGAAGTTGAGGTTAGTTTATATACTCATATATATATATATATATATATATATATATAAGGTTAGTTCTAGTAGAGCTTAAAGCTTATTTAGAAATTTTTGGACTAGATTGGAGACTGACAGACTTACCTAATGGCAATAGTCCAAAACTGCAATCTCTTGGAAATAAACACACATAAAAACTTAACACACTATTTAAATAATTCGATCAAAAATAATCTTCATCAATCAAAAAATATTTGTTGAAACTTTTGTTTTTCTCTTTATTGATTGATGAAGATCATTTTTTATCGAAATATTTCAATAGTGTGTTAAGTTTTTATATGTGTTTATTTCCAAGAGATTGCCGTTTTGGACTATTGCCATTAGGTAAGTCTTTCAGTCTCCTATCTAGTCCAAAAATTCCTATATATATATGAAGTTAATATATTACTATTGTAAGTAATTTTATAAAAATTATATATAATTAATAAAATTACTTACAATAGTAATATATTAACTTCATAAAGTCAGTGCAACGGAAAAACAATGGATAACGTAAAATATCAAGAATATATATATGATATAACAGATATTTTGTAGTTAAGTAGAAAGCTTACTAGCAATCATATTTTAAAACTAACAAAAAAAAGTAGAGGATAGTTTTTTATAACGAATCATAAATTAAGAAAAGGTTTGCAATTATGATATACTACATTGTTACAAATAATAAAGTGATAAGATAAGGAAATTGTGAAAAAAAGGATTTAGTATATTTTTTTAGGAGAAATTTCAGGGTAGTGAATGCAGGTGTACAAAAAAAATTAAAGGTATACTAAACCAAATTCAAATAGCTAATATTATCAATTATGTAGTTATAGTGTCAATGTGAAGAATCTACCCTTGGGATAAAGTCAGTAATAGATAAAAATCCACCAGGATTGAATAAGAATAATTTTATTCTGATGATGAATAAAGAGCTGCTGACACCAAAACAAAGCTTGAATATAAACCAAAATTTTTTATTCACACATCCATATAATTATATTAAAATATTATATTGCAAGTAAATTTTGTCTTCATTGAATTGCATATTGGATAGTTTTATAAATTGATTACAAAATTTATAAAATAGAAAAGACTTGGCAATTAAATATTGCAAATTATTAATAAAATAGAACTTATTTGTTTCTTATCAAAAGAACAATTTTCTTGTGTTGCAATTGATTCACAGTAAAAAAAATTTAAGTTCTTCAACAACACAAACTGATGTGTTTTGCTGTAATAGTGTATATATAATAATCTCAACTTTTATGAAGCATGAATGAAATGAGCCTAGATAAAATTTTTTTGTAGATCAGAATATCAAGGAATAGAACCACCTGTCAACCGCTTGGAGATAGACTTTGATCCAGGAGCAAAGTACCATACAATTGCGGATGTCCCTTACATAAGGTAACATAAATACATGTTCACTATTATTATGTATTATTATGATTAAAAACTTTTCTTAATACATTATCTAAATATTTTTGAATGTGTTGTGTATTAAGTCAGGTAATTCTTTAATACTTTGATGTATAAACAGGACTTTTGTATAAAGTATTCTTTTGGTAAAGAATATTACTACTTTAAAAAGGATTATATGGGCATTAAACTGTAACATGAATAAATCATTTGCTAATATTTTTAAATGTTTGCAACAGGTAAGTCACGTAAACATGTAGAACCACTTGATCTTCTTTCTGCTCTTAAACTTTATTTGAAGATTATTCTTAGTTAATTTAATAGTGTTTATTATAACATGGTAAGAATCACAGAGACAATAGTTTCTTTACAGCTATTTCTAACTAAAAACATTTCTAAAATTGTTACACTTGTCTTTACGATCTGATTTGACAATGGAACACATCTCCCGAAACGATTGTCCCCAACAAGTATAAAAGTAAGTGCTAATAGGCAAGTGTAACATATTTACAAAGGTTTTTCGTTAGAAACTAGTACCTCACAAGAAGATGGAATCAGTTAGTATAATTATTTCTAATTTAAGTGCTCCATATTTATTTTTATTTTACCTTTGTAGAAAATGTATTTGATTGTAAACTCCCTACTATGTTATTAACAATGGCAAGGTGTGCAGTCATCTATAGATATGCCTATGACTAATCAAAATTTGTTTAGTTAGAAATTTAGTATTTTTTTAAAAGTGAATAATAGACTCTGAGAGATGCAAAATTTTCTATAATAGTCAAAAGAAAATTGAAAAGTAGGCATGAGTAAGTAGTGGATTTTCTGTTGTTAGTGATTTACTGCTGCTGCTGCACTAAACTACTCCTACCACCATCTTTACATGTTGTGTTAACTATAATATTCATTTTTCAGTCTGTCCCAACCTTTGTAACTTTGGCAGTCTTCAGTTATTATTAGCAGTTAACACAGATCTTTTCTAGCATGAGAAGCTATATCTAGAGAAGTATTGAGGCACACCATTACTCCAGCTTGACAATTTTGGATACTTCAAAAATCTAGATGGATATGAAGATTTTTTAATCATGTGATGGAGTAGAGATCCAATGTATAATGATTTCGTAGTCAGTAGATTAATGGATTTTGATGATAAACAAAGGAGACAGAATAAGTATCATAAAATTTAGCAAGTGGTGCATGAGCTAACTTAATGCCGACAAATAGTTCCTGTTTAGTTCTGTTGTGCCTCCTAAGAGGGGTTACTTTGCTCTTTTAGAAGTGGCATTGATCTCAAATCATAGATAAATGAGTGATTCAGCTTCAGGCCCATCGTAGAATCTCAAGAGATGATCTTTTGCAATACTCGTATGTGGGTAAATTTGGCGAAGAAATTGAATGTAAGACAGAATGGCAAAATATAGAATAAAATCTTCACACTGTTGACAAAGTGCAGTTTGCAACTCCTGGCCATAGTTCCGCTTTAAAATCCAAAGAAGTATTGGAAAACCTTTGGCCCTAAAAGGTGTGGGCGATGGAGGATAGAATGTTACATTATGTGAGTTTAGCAGAGAAGGGTTGTACAAGATCAGAAAAGGAGTCGGAAGTGGGGAGCTACTGAAGTCTTAGGGTTTGGACAGATGATGAATTATTTTGGAAGCAGGTTCTTCAGACGACTGTTATGAAAGACTTGCATGACTGTTGGAACACCGTTTAAGAAATTAAAGGCTAACTTCTGCAGAGATGGCATTAGGCTCTTGAAGGAAGCTAAAGTACCATCCAAAGACTCAGCACCAGTGACTACATTTTTGACATATGTTTGGTTCAGGATTACTTGAGAATCACGTAGATAATCCTGACCTTCGTCCTAGACCAGTTGGTTGAAAATGGTTAGTGGCGGATGATATGAATCCATAGATGACAGCTGCAATCTCATATTCTTGAATGGGATCATTACATGAGGCATGACAAACAACTATTTGTTGGTACTTCATCTTGATAACCCATGCAGACAAGATAGGCAAAGAATTGAAATGATGTTAAAAGATTGGACAAATCTTTTTGTAACTTATACCCAGGAGGTGAGTCCTGCTTCAGGATGTTGGAGTTGCATTCTTGTGATGTAGGAAGTTGAACTGGAAGACTTGGGAGTGTGAGGATGATGTAACTCATTTTCTTTACTCCCAACTATTCATATTTTTGATAATTCTGTAAGACCAGGAGATGAAGAAAAACTTAATATTTTAGTTTGGTTTTAAAACAAACAAACTAAAACCATAATACCATAACAAACTCTACATAATTTATTTTTATGTTTTACCTGTAAAATTACTTTTATATAAACCTTATTTGGTGTCACCTATGTTTACTATATTCCCCTTTTCCAAAATCCCTGCTTTGTGCCTGTGTTACTGATTTAGTCTTTCTGGCTGTCTAGCCAAGCAGTTTTATAATGTTTTGAAACTGGCTATGGCAGGTGTGTGGTTATTCAAAATTGTTGCAGTTTCTTCTTTGAAAAGAAGGATGAGCACATTTTCTTGTATCATCATATACTATCATCCTTGAAAATATTTTCACAATGTTGATTTTGAAGGCTACTGATGTTGACTGGGTTGACCTGTTTGGTCTCCCAGAAGTGGTGTAGATTTTCCTATATAAGATATACAGTCTTGAAGAAGTCACTGTAATATTTTGACGGTTTACCTTTCAAAATTGACCACAGAATAGACTAGCCAAAAGCAGTGTTAGGAGCAGAATGAATCTCTTTTATTGTAGGACATGATTTGTTCCTTGAGATTTAAATGAACCCTTCAGCCTTAAGAATAAGATCAATCACTCCAAGTTGGTCAAAATGTAGATCAGTCAATCATAACTGACTGATCTGGTATCTGGTACAGTGCAGTGTAAATGCTATAGTATTTGGTAACACAATTACTGGAACATTCAGCAATAGTGTGGTGCTGAAATCAGTGGTAGGTACTGTGAAGTAGGTCAATCAACAGCACTGCCTACCATGCAGAATACAATATATTTCTAAAAACAATTGTCGCTGGAGGTAACTACCTTAGTGCGATTTCTCTTGGGGTACCTCTACCACTTGGCTTAACAATGCTTTCCTAACAAGTGGCCAACCTAGACACTGATGGATCAACAGTGTTTTGTCATAATAATTATTTTTAAATTTACTTAAATTATTATTTAAAATCATTATTTAAATTTTCACTAAACACTTTTAAATGTTTTAAACTTGCCTATAGTAGCACTTACTTTGTTTGTTGAGGATGGCCGTTTCGGGAGATGTGTCTCTTTGTCAACTCAGACCGTAACTCCGTGAGTAGCTCACGCGAAGATGGAATCAACAAATGTTAAATTTTCAATAATTGAAATTGAAATTTAAGTCATTTTAAATCTTAATTTATTAATTTACTACTATTGGTATCACTTGGCAAAAAACTACTACTTGGGGATATTTTCAGCAGACTTGTTTCACACTAGATCAGTGCATTGTTCCATGCTGTAAGTCACAGTCTAGTTAAATTGACTGATCTAGTACGAAAAGCACATGCTGGAAAATATCAGTAGGTAGTGGTTTTTGCCAAGTGATAACAATAGTAGTAATTTTTTAAAAAAACCTCAGACGTATAACACAAAATTTCAAGTTTTAAATTATTATTTAAAAAATATAAACAGTTTTACAGATAACAGTTTTGGAAAATATTACAGTTTTTCAAATATTCACAGAGAAAATTGTCCATGAGCTAATGGGTCTCTAAATATGTGTCTTTATTCTTTAATAATATCAAATGCTACATAAACTGTATTATAGCTCATCAATATAACATCTGTAACATCTATATAATCCATCTATCAATATAACTCATGGAACCTTTTTCTTTAGGTATTTTGTGAGCTTTATTATTCAATTTCAATTTCATCGGGCCCTTTGTATAAAGGCTGGACAATATGATCCAGAGAACCCAACCAGACAACCATTACATGAATGTGATATTTACCAGAGTACTGAAGCTGGACATCTGTTGGGGTAAGCTTATCTTCAAGTACAAAAGTATAAAAACTTATAATCTAATACTTTAATAAAGATTAAGAAACGATAACAGTAATACCTTTGTCATTAATATTTCACATATTATACTTTTTCAACATAAATAGATTCAAAAAAGCCTGGGTTTTCAGAATTCAGCAGCTAACAATATAATAACCTATCCTCTAAAAATGGGTTTAAACATTTATAGTCAATTTTAAAATGTGCTTTTTTGAGTCGTCTTCTAATAATTATAGTGTAGGTTTAATTATGGGAGAAATTAAAATGGTGCTGGTAATAATAATGTCTGATTTTGCTCTTTCAGCAAAAGTAACTATATATTTTAATAAACCCCAACATTAATAATAATGTGGTAGGAAAATGGTAAATATTTTTTAGGGAGTCAATATTTTATTTTATCAATAGAAATACACTAAGACAGCACTTAAAATGTTATAGTTAGCACATTTATTTAAATTACGCTTTTGCTATTACTTGCGACCAGACATTTGTTAACTAAAAGTTGTTAATTGTTAACTTACACTTGGAGGAAACGTTTTCATCTTACGACTTAAGTAAACGTTTCCTCCAAGTGTAAGTTAACAATTAACAACTTTTAGTTAACAAATGTCTGGTCACAAGTAATAGCAAAAGTGTAATTTGTAATTTACAACCAGCTCGTCATGAACAGCAACAAGATTTCGATATTTATTTAAAGTTATACTAAATAATTAAAGTTTTTTGTAATATTACCTTCACTGTGTAATTTCCTAGCTTATTTTTGACACTCCATAGTAGAAAGGAATCCACTGGAATAGAAGATGCTAGCTCCCCTCAATATGTTATCTTCAATTCTTCAATATGCAAAGACATTCTCTAGAGACAAAAAATGGAATAATGTAGAAGCAGATAAATTTTTGGAGTTGCTTGTTGTAATCATCTTGAATTTACAAATTAAACTATAAGTAATTATTCCATAACTAAGTGAATACTTTAGAAAGAACTTGCTGGCACGTTTTGAAACAATTGGATGGTCAGCTATCTAAATGAAATGATTGTTTCGAAACGCTTCAGCTAGAACATTCTAAAGTTTTTATTTAATTATACAATAATCATTTCTAGTAAAATTCTAGTAAAAAGAAAACATAATAAAGAAAATCGTTTTTTTTAAATCTAGAACAAATAGCTAATTAAAAAGAATAATAGTAATAAATAAGAAATAAAACAAATTTGATGGGCAGGCACAAAGAGTGCAGTTAGAAGTGGTGATAAGAGGAGTAGAACACGTGAACATTTAAAATTACAAATAAGCTGTTGAAACATCTCAAAAATAAAGAAAAGGACTTATATATCAAAAAAATTTGGTGTAAGTTTGAAACTCTGCAACAGTTTTGTAAAAACATAAGCTTATTTTTATAAACTCAGTTGTCATAGATTAAAAGTGATATTATTTTTGACTTGTCAATTTTATCTAAATAAATAACTTGTCAATCACAATATAAAAAAATCATTTGTTTTACTACATTTAACTGAGGTAGTCTTTGATTACATGGTAATCAACTTCAGAAGTACTTTTGCCATAGGAAAAACTAGAAAAACACTTCTGAAGATCATTACCCTGTAATCAAAATGTGCATTAGGTAATTATAGTAATATAAAAGATTTGTTTATGCTGTGGTTTGGGGAATATTTGTTTGGATAAAATTAGGTCACAGTGCTCAAGAAATTTATGAATCACAATTTTACCTATTTATTATTATTTAGTTTACATTTAAATTATTAAGGATGTGTAAAAACTGTGTTGACACTTGAAGGATACATTTTTAAGCAGTAAATGTAGTCAAAATTTTAGGTTTAGTGAAAAGTTTCATTGGTTTTTCATAAAATCTGATACCAAAATTTATAGAAAGTTGTTCCTTTAGAAATGCTCCTAAAAACAATAAATGATGACTCTTCATAGAAGTAAAGCTGTTGTACAAGATGTCAGATTGTATAGTGAAAAGTGTTTTTTTATGAAATTATAACAACAAAGCCAATTTATTTAGTTCAACATATTAATTGAGGATAGTGATTTCAAAGATGATTTTTATTTTTCATATATCTTATTTTTTTAACTTCAGCAGGATTCATGTATTGAAACTGTTATCGCTTTATATTTGTTTGTATTTATATTTATCTAACTTATCAAAATATCTTATAATACGCAAGCTAAAGGCAATGCGTCAATATTCCAATACCTAGAAATCTTTCTTAAAGATGTATATGAATCTCCCCTTTGGTTATCATTGAAACCTCCATTGTGCCACCTTAAACTGTTGCCATTTATCACACAATGTCATAAATAGTGCTCTAGGGTAACTAAAATAAATTTTGTCTTAGTTAACCTCAGTATAAATTTACTTAAACAATTTTTTTTTAAGTACTTGTTTTTATAGTCTTTTTCCAGAGATGCCAGACTATTTAAAGCTCTAAACTGTAGGACTAACGGGCCTCTACTGTATATAAATGTTTGTATTTATGAAAGAATACATTTTATAACAATGTTTGTTTTCATAGTTTGTATGAATTTCAGATACTATTATACTGTAAATTTGCCAAAGGATCAATGACTTTGACTTATAATCAGGGTTGCTATTTCAAAAAAATTATCCTTTTGTCGCCTGCTTTGTGCAGTTGAAGTTCATATAGGAATGTACCTAAAATTGTGTCCATCCTTTGATTATAAATCAAAGTAAGTGTGTTATTTTGGAGAACTTTCATACTTATATGTAAATACTTATACGTATATACATACTTTTTAAAACGACATTTCATATTATCCTATTTTGTATAGAGGTGTTTATAGTCATGACCAGTCCCAAGTCGAAAACAGGCAACTCAAACAGCTCTTGGTAGGTCTGATACTAGGGATGGTCAAGCTAATCTTCAGATTCTTTTCACTACTTACTTTGGGTTGCCATTTAGTTTAAGTACTTTACCTTATAGCTATTTTAATAGCCCTTTTTGCCAAATTATTGAGATATTGTTGTCGTTGGTTGAGATGCCTTTTGGTGTGCTAGTAAATCAGCTTACTTGTTTCCATTAATGTCCCAGTGGTAGGAACCCACTGTAATTCTAGTTACTTATTTCATCCATCAACTTTTGAATTTTCCTGATGCATAGTTTATCGGCTGCCCTGAGCCATTCTGGATCCAAAAGAGAGCCTTGGAATCTAAAAGAAATACTACTTTCTTACATTTAACGTTCGCTAATTTTTATAACTCATTACAACATTTCTTAACGAATTCTCATGAGTTTAGATATTTTAAACTGGGAGGAGTAAAAGCTGGTCCAACGACTTGAGAAGATGCTGTACCTGAATCTTTCCTATAACAAAACTCGTGGTTACAAATACTGTGAAAGTAAAGAAATATTCATGATTTAGTCAATGCTTATTCTGTATTGCATGGTACAATGTTTAACCTTTGTTAAAATAATATATATATATATATATATATATATATATATATATATATATATATGAAGTTAATATATTACTATGTAAGTAATTTTATCCACCATTAAGTGCAATAATTTTACCTTGAGTGATGAGGCACCTTTCGGTCAATTGACCATTGTCGAATCACTCTGGTAACAGTGATTCGACAATGGTCAATTGACCGAAAGGTGCCTCATCACTCAAGGTAAAATTATTGCACTTAATGGTGGATAAAATTACTTACATAGTAATATATTAACTTCATAAAGTCAGTGCAACAGAAAAACAATGGATAACGTTCAATATCAAGAATTTAATACCTACCAAGGTAAACAACTGAGTGATTCGACAATGGTCAATTGACGGAAAGGTGCCTCATCACTCAAGGTAAAATTATTGCACTTAATGGTGGATAAAATTACTTACATAGTAATATATTAACTTCATAAAGTCAGTGCAACGGAAAAACAATGGATAACGTTAAATATCAAGAATATATATATATATATATATATATATATAATCACAATATTACTTTTTTGTTACTTATAGTTTTTACTTATCTACAAAAAAAAATATTTTGTCTAGTATTTATCTTGTATTTTGCTATCCCTCAGCAACATGCTTCAAATGGGATCATCTAAACCTTGGCCAGATGCAATGGAAGCCATTACAGGCCAACGCAAAATGGATGCTGGTCCACTCCTAGAATACTTCTATCCATTACAAAAGTGGCTGGAAGAAGATAATGCAAAGACAGGAGAAATGATTGGCTGGAAACCGAGTGAAAAGCGTAAGTTTTATAACAATTAAATGTAAAATTAAAATCTAAAAGCATGATTTAATTGTTACATAACTTCTTGCTGAGTACATAGTAATTTGTTACTGCTTACAAAGTTAGTTCTTCCAAACTATATTGGTATTGATAATTAGAAAATACAAACAATAATAAAGTAATAACAGAAATCAATAGTAAATTATTCACTTTTATCATATAGGCTACTTATTGATATTACTTGGCAAAAAAGACTAAATACTGATATTTTTCAGCAAATATTGAAAATTATCAGTAAAAATTGTGGGTTTTTCCAAGTGAAATCAATACTTATATATTTTAAAAAGCCTCAAGATGCACAACAAAAATAAACTGCATGTTCTATCTTTAATATTTGATAAATTTATAATAATTGTATATTTGTTGGCTTCCTCCTTATATAAAAATTTGACTAAGCAAAAATTCTCAAAATGAATGTATAATTCTTGGTTAGTACATTCAATATTAAAACATAGGTTACCAAAAACACATCTAATTAAACACAAGTAAACCTAATATTATTTGATTCCATCTTTAACTAGAGCTACTAACTTTATATTAAAACATTGAACTCATATTATTTATTTATCAGACTTGCCTATAGTAGCATTTCTTTTCTTGTTTAATGAGGATGTATCTCATTGTCAATTTGTGGTCTGAATTGAGATTTTGTTTCCTTTTATGTTATTTTAAAATTAATAGTAATGTAACTATATATTTTTACTGAAGTTTATTTCACATTAACAAATTTCACCTTTGTTAATGTGTTATCATCTCCATGCTTCAGATAAGCATGTGCAAAACGTTTCTGGTGTCTTTGCAATTTTTTTTCAGCACAACTTAAAATAACTCTTTGATTTGAGACAGATTTTCACTTATTTGAAGAATGATTTGTTGCATCCAAACAGATGAAACAACATGCAAGAATGAGCCAAAAAGGCAGACATAAAACCAAAAAGGTAAGAGAGACAAGTGCTTAACACTGTGGTCTAAGTGATTACCAACACTGATGGAAAATAAAGAGGGTTTACTAGAGATTTAAGTCACGTGCTTGTTGAATCTAGTCGGCACTGACCTAATTTGCAGAGAACTGAGATGATAGAAGAGAATAAAAATAAGATTAGACATGTTGAGTGTGGGTGGAGTAGAGAGAGCTTATAGATTGTTGGTAGTACTTTTACAGATAGTTAGAACTATTAAAAGAGGTTAGAATCTGCGCCAAACACACTCCCCACCAAAAACTATTAGTTTTTAACCATAGGTTAGTAGAGAGAATGAGAAAAAAGCAGAAGTTGCAGAAGACCAGAGAGAATGGTTGATAAGGGAATGCTAAGGATAAGAAGAGATAGTGTAAAAACTGTCCTTAACAGGAAGATTCGTCAGAGAGTAGAAGAGATAAGCTAGAGTACTCTAGCTTCTTCATCAAGAGTAGAGATGAGTTGCAGATGTTGCAAAAAAGAAAGTGCTGTCGAAAAGAAGTGGTGCATTACTTCTTGAGCATGAGTAGAACGAGGTCCAGAGTGAATATGATAAAAATTGTTGCCTCCAAGGTTGAAGTAATGGTACTTTTTGGGTAGAACCTGAGAATGTTTAGTACCACACTTAAGAGCAAAGTGGTGCAACCAATCCCTCACCCTGAGAAGACCTAGCTTGTATAGTAAGCATCAGATGTCGATGAGAATTTTGAGGTTGCTCATGATGAGGAGAGATGATTGAATAGCACAAGAAGAGAGTTTGAAGGGAGATCATTTTGAAGTAACACCATTCAAGGAACACTTAGATTTCCTGGTTTATAAGCCTGATGACTCAACAACTTTCCTAGCTGAGTGAGATATTTGAAGTTGGCCAGTTTGTTTATGATCCAGGAAAGTTCTTACACTGCCCAGTAAGAGAATTTTCAGTGTGAAGAGATAGCCTGGTAAAAGAGTTTTCTGTGTGAGATGAGAGAATAAGAGAATTTCCAAATTTAAAAGGTGATCCAGAATGAATTTGTCCAGCAAACAAGAAAGGTTGAGTAAAAGGTCAAGCAATTGTTAGGATTGAGTGGTGTAGAGTTAGAAAATATCATGGAGACTGAGTAGGACTCCCCTCTTCATGTAGCAGTATGTTATGGTTTTCAATGCTGGCATGATTTTGCTGAAGGACATTTAGATTGAATTTGCACCCAAAGAGTTGAAGCAATGTTTGTGTTGTTTTACTTGACAACAATGTTTAGGAATAGAAAGACTGTTGAAAATTTTGCAGTGAAATATTTTATGAGTGCCAGCACAGGAAAAACATGTCTTAGTGGAACTGCCAGAATTAGAGCTTAAAAAAGTGGTACTGGAACTGCCAGAGTTAGAGCTTGAAGAAGACATCACAAGTGATGGGGTGTGTTTGGTCGAGATGATCTTGAAAAGGGTGAAATAAGAGAGAAGAGTTATGCACTTGCAGACGTGGTCGAGAGTGTGAGAAAGAGTGAGAAGAGCCCTTTGGCAGCATTAGTGCAGTACCTTGTGTGAGAAGCGACTAACCTCTCGAGAAGAGAGACGAGTTCCTTGTCTAAGTAGTTGCTCAACACTGACATAAAATGGCGAAAGTTTACTAGAAATTCAAATCACTGTCTATTGAATGAATTTAGTTGGCACTTATCTAAGTTGTGTGGAACAGAGAGATTAGGCACATGAAGTGCTCAGTAGAGTGCCCGCTGAGGTCCTATGTACTAGTTTGACAGATAAGTTAGAACTATTAAAAGAGGTTAGAATCCGTACCAAATAATCAGAATTTAATTTAGTACCATTAAAGAATTAATTATAAGCAGAATTCAACTTGAGCTATTTTTATCAACCTCATTCACTAATTTAACACCTTTCTAATAACTTTACTTATATAAAATGCCCTTAGTTACCACAATGTTTAAACACAACCTATTATAATTTTAAAATGATTATTTTGGAAATACTGCAGTACCTTTGTACAAAATTAGCTATAAAAGACTATTATAAAGTATCATTTTTTCTGAGATAACTATGACTGCTTGTGTGTTCGTTCCTTGGTTGCAAAATCAAGCAAATGTTTCTGAGAGCAAATGGTCACTTTTGTAAAATATTATGAAACTTTAGTCATAAAATTCTTTTATGATATGAATTATTTTATAATTTGATCTGTATTTCGAAGACTATGATTACTATGTACACCCCTAACCCATTCAGCTTAGATAGCTACCTATGGTTTGAAACAAGTCATTGTATGTTATTATTTCTAGGACTGTTAGGCAGGCATCAATCTTGTTTGTCCTCTTTGCTTCATATCACATTTTATATTGATTTTTTTTTTGTATTATTTACGGTTAACATTAGAAGGTAATTTCTTATACTTTATTATTTTTGTTAATTGCAACTAAATATATATTTGTAAACATTGTCAATTCATACAGAATGTATTACAACGTTTTAAAACAAATCAAAAATTTATAATAAAAAATCATAGTAATTATTTTATGACTGAAAATATTGCATTGTATTATTTGTTAAGGACACCATTAAAAAAAAATCTGAAAACTTCATTACTTTTAACAACTTTAGTTTGTGCATGAGTAGAGCAACAAAAAACTGGCATGCTAGCTAATTATAGTTGGGAAAAGGTGGTAAAACATTGTCCTTAACACAGTTTGATATGTCAAAAACAGATAACAGCACTTTTTGACAATAATTGAAACCTTAGGCTTAACAAAAAATAAATGAAGAAAATATTACTGGTCACCTGCAGTGGGCCTATTCAGCATTCATTCCCAACATAATTGGGTACTTATTGGTGGTGGTCATCTAAATACAAAGATGTGCCTTGTCAAATACAACAAAGTTGGTAGTAAGTACTGGTTGATTTCCTTTTACTTTTTTAATTGATTTTCTGATAAACACAATAATTCAATTTTGAAAAGTTGAAATGCAACCTGAAAATACCCAATTGATTTAAAGCAAACACTATGAACAAAGCATTTGAAACTAGTAAACACAAAGTATTGTTACAAAACTGTGTTGTTGACAATTAAAAGTGTAGGAACTTGATGATCATATATTAAATTGGACAGCCAAGCTGTTATAAAAACATGTAATGAAATTATTTCTTGTTGATAAATTTTGGAAATTTATAATGGATAGGTGAAGTAAAGATATATTATTTTGACTGTTTAGTATATATTTGTGTGTTAATTTTAGTTAAAAATTTTTCATTTCACCCTGCTGAATTTCTTGACTTTTCTCTATACAGTTTTGCAGTAGTTTTTTTTTCTCTTCTGCCATGCTTAGAAGATTCAACTGAACTGATGTGTTAAAATAAATGCTATACTCCAGAACGTCTTCACATTGGATAAACTGTTTCTGTAGATCTTTGTCTAGCTTTATAAACCAAATTCCTTTGTTTCTCATGAGCTATATAGGATGTTCAAGAAACACATTTTTTTTCCAAATGGTATCTGTTATTTTTTTTTTTAATTTATAAGTTATATTTTTCATATAGCTTTTAATTAACACAACTTTTGAACTTATACTTTTATTTGATTAGGCTTTAACACTTTTCAGAGAGTTTTCTGTTAATTATCTTTAGAATTTCAATGGATTTTGTTCTACAATGTCTTATTTTTGCGAATTAATGATTTCATTTTAGTTTAGCAAAACCTCACCTAATTTATTATTAAGAAAACTCTAACTCTTTAAGAGGGCCACAATCAGATAATAAGCAGACACCATTCTATGGACTATTGATTTTAAAACTTCTCTTTCTTTGAATATATATATATATATATATATATATATATATATATATATATATATATATATATATATTTATATATATATATATATATATATATATATATATATATATATATATATATATTTATAGGTTAGTTTTGGTTGGTAAAGATTATTTAGATTTTTTGGACTAGGAGACTGACAGACTTACCTTGGTAAGAGTCCACTCTGTAGTCTTGAAATAGAAACACATAAAAGCACTTAAACAATGATATATTTCAACCACACAGTGGTCTTTGTCAATCGAAGAGAAAACACAAAAAGAAATATGAGAAAATGAAATAAAATAATTGTCTTATTTCATTATTATTTTGAGACAATTATTTTATTTCATTCTCTCATATTTCTTTTTGTGTTTTCTCTTCGATTGACAAAGACCACTGTGTGGTTGAAATATATCATTGTTTAAGTGCTTTTATGTGTTTCTATTTCAAGACTACAGAGTGGACTCTTACCAAGGTAAGTCTGTCAGTCTCCTAGTCCAAAAAATCTATATATATATATATATATATATATATATATATATATATATATATGTGTGTGTGTGTGTGTGTGTGTGTGTGTGTGTGTGTGTGTGTGTGTGTTGATTCCATCCTGTGAGCTACTAGTTTTCATTAAAACACTTGCACTCACTACAAACTTGCACCTACTTATATTTGTTGAGGGTGATTGTTTCGGGAGACAATGGAACACATTTCCCAAAATGGACATCCGAAACAAATATAAGTGCTACTATAGGCAAGTTTGTAAATATTTACAAGTGTTTTAGTATATACAGTGATATAGATAATATTCCCTCAACCTGCGTAATACAAATAGACACAGAATTTATAAAATAGTTCTTACATTTTAGAAATGAATATGATTTATAGTTAAATTATAATTAATTAATACATAACTAAGTAAATACGTAAGAGCTTACTTACTTTCTGACACGTTTCGAAACAATCGTTTGTTTTACGAATCTAAGTGAGAGACTTAGCTCTTAAGTATTAAATTAGTTATGTATTAACTAATTATAGTTTAATCAGTTAATTCAAGATGATTACAACAAACCACTTTTAGAGTTAAATGTTGCAAACCATAAATAAGAAATAAAATTTAAAAAACAGTCACGTCAAACCACAATGTACCAATGTCCTCTAAACCAGTGGTTCTCAACCGGTGGTACGCGTACCACCGGTGGTACGCGGGGACTTTTCAGGTGGTACGCAGTCATATATTAATAATAACAATAAAAACTGTTACGATGCAACATTTCCGCGTTAAGAATACAATTCCTCCATCTGTGTTTTACATAGAATAGTGGCAGTTTGACGCTGACCTTGCCGCTACACAAACAACCCGAGTGACTTAATTCCTTCTCCCACTCCTCACCCCCCGCCACTCATCACGATCACGACCATCCCACCCCGTCAGTTTTGTTTTAACAGTGGCATGAGCTGGTGTCACGTTCTTTTGTGTTACTTTCTCACCCAGTAGTTTCATTCTGATGCCAATGTTAGCTGTTTTTCGATTGTGTTCCATGAAGTGAAGTTTAGTTTTAGTTTTTAGTAGTAATTCAGCATAGTTTTTAGTGGACATAATGAAGCGATATTTGACTAACCCCTCCACCTCTAAGGACAGTCAAAAGAAGAATAAACCTCAGCCAAATCGTAAGTACGATGCAGCGTATTTACAGTTAGGATTTATAGTAAAACCTGGCACAGAAAATAACGATAATCCTATTCCACAATGTGTTGTATGTTCAGAAACACTTTCAAATCAGAGCATGAAGCCTTCCTTACTAAAGAGGCACCAGACTACTAAGCATCCTGATTTGGTTGACAAACCTATTGAATTTTTTCAAAGAAAATCTGAATTGTGTAAGACAGAAAATCACTGCATGGCAAAATTTGTAAATACAGACAAACAAACTGGTCAAAGCATCGTACCTTGCCAGTAATAGAATAGCTAAAGAAGGGAAGCCTCATACAATTGGCGAAACACTTTTACTTCCGGTCGCTAAGGATATGGTCGAGGCAGTATTAGGCGAAAAGGCAGCAAAGTAAATCGAGAAAATTCCGTTGTCCAATGACACAGTAAAGAGACAAGGTTAGATGGTTGTCACGAGGGAAGATCCTAACTCGTCTATTTGAACTGAGGTCAGACGTCTTTAGGTTTTTAAGTGAACAAAATCATGACATGAAACACTTGTTCAATGATGAAGAATGGCTATCACGATTGGCATATTTGGCTGATATTTTTAATAGGCTTAATATCTTGAACATGGGACTTCAAGGGCCGAGTACAACAGCGTTCACTACCAACGATAAAATATCATCCTTTAAGAAAAAGTTGGTTCTGTTTCGCTCTCAAGCACAGGACAAGGATTTCGCTGCATTCCCTACACTTGCTGCATTTTTGGAAGAAAATTATATTTCTCTGAAGCCAGAAGTGACTGATGATATCACTAGTCATATGGAAGCCATTCAAACGAGTTTTGATAAATATTTTAATCAAGATTCTTCTAAATATGAGTGGATTAGAAATCCATTTTCAGGGGAATTTCCTAGTCACTCAAACGAGTGTTTCATCGACCTTACAAGTGACAGCTCAATGAAAGATTCGTTTAAAGAAAAATCTTTAATAGACTTTTGGATGGGGTCAAAAACTGAATACCCATCAGTGTTCAAGCAAACAATAATCTTTTTACTTCCATTTGTAACCTCGTACTTATGTGAATCGGGCTTTTCAGAACTGCTGTACATAAAAAATAAATACAGAAACCGCATTAGTGTTGAAGAGGACTTAAGAATCAAGTTGAGTTCAATCGACCCAGATATAGAAAATTTGGTCAAGGACAAACAACAACAACGAGCTCATTAGGATCTGTTTAAATTTAAATGTTCAATGAACTAATTTGAGATTGTTTTTAATGTAAGATACATTTCATTTTGTATCTAAGTAAATTCTATGTACATACATACAGTTGTAGAATACATTTTTATATTCCTAAACATGACTAAATGTAAATTATATATAATTATTTATAAAAATAAAAATGTATATACATATAAGGTGGTACGTCAAAATATCTGAAAATTTCAAGTGGTACGTGGTTACTAAAAGGTTGAGAACCCCTGCTCCAAACTATATATACCAATGACAGGCAAAGAACAAGTAGGCGAAGTGCGACCCCTTGGGCTAGTCAATCCAGCCTGCGACGGGGTTTAGAGTAACCTATACAATTACACATAGGTAAAATGTATTTTCTGAATAGCTAAAAAATAATAGAGTTTTCCTTCTCATTGCATTCTGAATATGGTATTATCATATCTATTAAATGAGTTTGGACGCAACCTTGCGTAGACATTGTGCTATGGTAGATGTCTGTAGATTGCTAGCATGGTAATGGTGAGTACAATGTGTGTGTTACTCAGCTAAATTTGAAAAGAATCGGGCGCTGTATTCAAGGTCAGTAGTTCGTGCAGTCACAAGATTGTGTCAAGTCACCTCTGCGGCTGTGTGTCTGGTTTATTTTTCTATACTTTCCGTTGTTGATAATGATTGTGTACATTTTTTATCATTACAATGGCAAGTAAAACAAGTCAAGTTAATTCTGAATGTCATTTTTTTTTTAAATAAGTGGACTTGGAAATACTTTTTCAAGCCTGTTAGGAATAAACCTGTGTGACTAATTTGCAATGAAGCTATAGCCATATTCAAAGAAATCAACCTCTCACGACACTTCATGGAAAAGCGATCGAAGAACGAAAGCAAAAAGGAGCTCTTTGTAAAAAACTGTCTAGAATTGAAATAATTGATAAGCAGTTTGTCTCACAACTGGAGTCAAAGTTAAGCGATTTTAAATTCTGTTCTTTTGCGTTGGATTAAAGTACGGACATAACTTTTAGAAGACATGAATGACATTCAAAATAGTTTTACCTATCTTTTACTAATATATAGTTCTCTTTCTTCTGTATTACAATATTTTTCCATTCTATAAACAAAACTGGAGTTTTAATTATTGTATGGTTATCGATTACCGTTATTGAATCATTTTTATTTCAAGATATAGAAATTTGATATATGGAAATATTTTCATATATCCTATATAGAAAGTTGAAGGGAATGATTTTTTTTCAATACAGACAATTCAGATTACATATGTACAAGATATAGAAGTTTGACTATTTATATATATGTGTGTGTGTGTAAATCCTATATTTATCCATCTGCCTAAGACATTATTATATTCTCTTCATTTTTCCATCTTATACTTTCAATTTCCTTTGTATAATGATGATATTGCTAATAAATTTATTTTTATCAACATTATGCAAACTTTTACTTTTTGTTTTTAAACTTTTACATCTATGTTTGTTTACATGATAAAGTTTAGCAGTCTTGAAACTTACAAGTTATATAAACCAAAGACTTTTATTTCATATGAAAGCAAACATTTTTGCATCAAATGAAGAATCCATTTTTAACAATTTTTACCTAGCTCCTGTCATTGTTTTATAAATTCCTCAAGAAGATCCCATATAGCTCAAGAGTAAAGTTGAGAGGCATCTTCTCACTTAAGTCCTTTGAAACAAGTTTTTATTTGTTTTATTGATTTTGGTTTCTAATCATTTAAATTTGTATTGACTATTATATAAAATATGGGTTTTCTATGCCTATGTATATCCTAGCATGTCCAAAACTGATATAAAAACAAATTATTTAAATACAAAATGAGGTAAATTTTTATCTCACAGTTGAAAATTATACCACTAGGCCTTTGTTCTTACTTTATTTTAAACACCATGAAGTGTTTGAAAAAATGTCAACAAATAATCTAATAACTTTATTAATTTTTAATAATGGTTAAGAAAAAATTGCTTTTTATAACTCTCATTTGCATGACTTATTCTTCTATTTTATAATTATATAAACGACAGTAAATTTTTAGGGATTATAAAAATATAAAAACTTAAACACAGTAAGAAATCTGTAGAATGTAGTATTTATAAATCATTTATATTTCATTTGATTAAGATGACTTTGTGGTGGTACCT
The DNA here is from genome assembly GCA_036971475.1 of Prosapia bicincta. Classification (NCBI taxonomy): domain Eukaryota; kingdom Metazoa; phylum Arthropoda; class Insecta; order Hemiptera; family Cercopidae; genus Prosapia; species Prosapia bicincta. Next base: position 362,777,645 of record JBAIZL010000001.1, read on the forward strand.
AAAATCTTTTACCCTTTGGTTATGGTTGTGAATTTTACAAAGAAACTCAGAAATACTAATAAACTATCAGAATACTAACTTACTAACATTATTAACTTTTTTATAAAACAGTATCTCAGTGTTCTGCGGCGACAAATCTCTTTGGCTATTCTTCCACAAGTGTATTCTTCATAATCGTTAAAGTTTGTTTGGTGCATGCATTACTAGCAGTATTAGTTTGGTAAGTTATTGAATGCAGGTGAGGGATTTTGCACTGATTTTCAATAATTTGCACCCACAACAATATTTTAGTACTATGTGAACACATGGTGTAAATACAAATTGGTGACCTTGTGAATTTCTCCTATTTTAAAGCCAATCTACATAACATGGTTGTCTGAATAAAGGTAACTGACCTATATATGAATAACTTAGACTTACTTCTGCATAATTTTGTTTTTTATAATTTTGCGAATTTAAACATTTCAATAGAGTTACAAATACAATTTTAAGAATTTTCCTTTAATAATGACAATTAATTTTTAAAAAATTAAAACTTTTAAAAATACTATACGGTGTCAAAAAAGTAGTGATTAATTACTTTACATATTCTATGCATTTTATAATAATACAAACCTAATAAATATTTTAGCATTTGTATTAAATACAGTAGAAACTTGTTAATTTCTTATATTTTGTCACTTACAGTGGAAAGATCCTATATGCAACAGTTCACTCCAATTTATTTCATTGCAAAAACCTCATTACCAAAGCAAAATTTATTTTGTTCTCCGTTTTACAATTTAGATAATGTCTAAATAAGATTATTAGTAATTATATTAAAAGAGCTGTAAATATTACTCTCCTGGGATGTGATGTTCATAAATACATCTTGGAAACTACTATCTAAATTTATAAAAATCTTTAATAATAATCAAATAAACTCATAATCAACAAACCTAAATGATAATCATTACTGACTGCAAGCTGCTTAGTTGGATTGCTAAGAATGTTTATTGTTCTTATGACAAACACTATCAATCAATAAATTTCAGTTATGATGGGTCAAGAATTTAATACATGGTATTCTCCTATCAGCATTTCAAACAATTGTGTTCTGAAAACTCATAATATGTTAACTATATTATAGACAGTTTCTGAAATATGTTTATCAATACATATACGTATTTAACATTTATTGTGATCATGTAAATAGTTTTATATTTTATAAATTATGTGTGTCTAGATTTTTTAGTCATATTTTTATTTTTTAATTACTGTACTTTTGTCCTTACGGCCTTTCTTCCCCTATACTTAATAGTATTGCTACGTAAACACATTATCTGATTCTTTAAACATTATCAAATACACGGTACACTCTTTTTTAATATAAACTTTTTTTTTTTGAGGAACTCATTACAACAAATATATATTGTACCTATTTGAGCAAAATGTCATTTTAGAATTTCCAATTTAGTTTTATTGTATCATAAAGTAATGCATGTAGTATTTACCTGTCATTTAGCATTACTAACATATTTAACATTAGTTTTTTGTTATAAACCACATGTTTATTTTGTGTTAAAAGTGATTAAGTTTTTTTTTCTTTCCTGAAAGTACACTTTTTTATGCACGACATTTTGCTTGGATGTTAATGATATAGGTTGTGAGATACTTGAAGAATCTTAGATATGTGTAAGAGAGGAAATAAATTGTAAGACACCTTTTGATTTTGTTGAGCAATTACTTAACTATCACATGTACCAAGTATTACGTTTGTATTAATACAAACTAGGATCTTTTTTTAATTTTAAACCAACAGTGGCTTCTTTATTTGTCTTGCAATTTTATTTCTGACCACAAAAAGTTCCATAACTTTAAATTGAGAGTAATTTGTAACAAACACAAATATTGAAAAATTATATACTGACAGGACTTTTGGAGAGGTGTGTTGTGTTGCTGTGAGTCTGTGGTATATTATTGTTCATTGAATTATTGTTAATTAGGTGTTCAAATATTGTGAGTGTATTTTGTCGTTTATAATGTGCTGCTGATAGTTTTTGTGGGTTTTTATATCTCATAGTTCTCTTTTGTGAGTAGTTTGTTGTTTTTTTAATGTAGTGTAGGATTTTTAGAGTAGTGTCTATATTGGTGTATCATAGTGTTTTTTGTATGTGTATGGCAAAATTTGGTTTGGTTTGTGTCTTTTTTATATCTTGTGGTAAGAGACACAGCCCAAATCAAATTTTGCCATACACGTCCAAAAACCACTACACTCACACACCAACATAAACACTAATCTAAAAATCCTACACTACATCAAAAAAGCAAGAAATTAAACGCAACAGAAAACTTTGAGATATACAAACACCACAAAAACTATCCACAACACATTCTATATGACAAAACACGCTCACAATCAAATACTATATTTGAACAAATAATTAACAACTACTCTATGAACAATAATACAACACAGAATACCAATACACCACAGACTCACACCAACACAACACACTTGAGCAACAGTCTTGTCTGACTCACTTGTCCTTGAACAATGCACTGACCTAGTGTAAAACCTGTCTGCTGAAAAATATCAGTAAGCAGTGGTTTTTTCCCAAGTTGATACTAGAAGTGTAATTTATAAAAAACCCTCAAGATGTACAACTAAAAAACTGTGACTTATTTTATGTTCTGAAGTTAAAAAAATTCTCTGGCATCATATGACAATAATATGTCACTAAGCATTTTTAATTTGTCACATTTGTTTCATTAAACCTGGCTTAAAAATTTTATGAAAGTAAATATGCTTTCATTGACCATAAAATTCTAAGATAACGACATCAAAAATCTTAGAACACAAGTAAGCGCTACACCTATACAACCACAATGCCACTGATTTTTAAATTTAAAAACTTTGTAATTGTATGAAATATAATGAATACTTCAATACTTCAAAGATTTCAGAGTCTTATATGGCTTGTCACCAATGTCAAATAAAATCGGTATTTTGGATTTTATACTATGTTTATTTTGTAACTAAATGAACAGTGCTCACATTAATACTTAATATCTCTGAAAGTTGGCTAAACCTATCAGAAAGATATTGATTGAAATGTATATGAATTTTAATACTAAAGAGGAACTTTGTAAAGAAACTTCTTTTCTTAATTCATCCATTCCAATACTAAATAAAAAAAATTAATAATACTAAGTTTTAATTTATCTAGATTTTTGTATAGAATGTTTAACTACTAGCTAATTCAATTCTTGTTTAAAAATTGAAATTTATTTTTGCCTACAATATAATAAAAATATATTCTATGGTAATACGCTTTCTCAAATGATAACAAAAAGTAACTTTAACTTTTGTTAATATTACAAACAAAGGATGAATAGAAAAGTGCGCTTAATTTTATTTCATAATTATTGAACACTTCTTGGATTCTTTATATTTAATCACAAAAGGTTAATACAACTACACTGTGAAGAAACTATTTTAATTTAATTTTTTTTTTTATGAATTAACATTAGTGTCATCTCCATTTTTAGATTGTGTACCCACTGAAGATGATTTGGAAAAGGTTTTAGAAAAGGAAACTGAAGTTGAAAATAAAGATGACACTGGAACAACAGCTATCCCAGAAGTTCAATAATTCCATATTTTATGCAATAGCATTGTTTATATTAATAAAAAAAAAATTTTTTTATTTATTTTACATAGTCTTGTTATTATTATTTCATCTAAGAAAGATTGTTTAAAATATAATATAGATTTATTTGGCCTATTGTCAATTTTTTACATGTTATTGCACTTTGTAAGTTCATTACGTTTGGCGAAACTTAATTTTACATAAAGTATGAATCAAGGTATTATACTAAGACATATAATTAAATCAAACAAAATATAAATAATTACCATTTATTATTGTAAAATAATTTTTGTTATTAAGCTTCTTTTATCATACAAAATTTATGATTATTTTTATTAGTGGGTTATACAATCAGACAAAATAAATATATAATAACATTAGCAGGACTTAAGCCTTCACTCCTGGACGAGCTTCTAGTTGAGCTTGTATTTTGGATTCCATTACACTAACCACAGCTAAAATAAACAAAATTGTTATAAATAAATAAAATTTGTAAACATTTTCATCAACAATTTCATCTAAAAGAACATCTCTATTGATTAAAGAAAATAAGAAATGTTGTAGCAGTTACATTACAAATTCTTGGAATTTTTTTTCAAGAACAAACTTAAATAGGGATTCAGAGGCAATGGCAGAATTTAGAAAAATGTTTAAGACTTTTATTACTAAAAATCAGTTGTAGACAGAGAAAATTTACAATGCTTATGAGTCTGGCCTGAATTGTCACCAATTTCCATCTACATCTCTCGCCAGTGAAAATTAAATAGTGCTTGTAGTTATAAAATAAACAAGGAAAGACTAACAATTCTGAGTGATGCAAATGCTGCTTGCACACATAAACTTAAATTATTCGTGATCGATACAGCAAAACAGCCAAAATGTTATAAAACATGATATCAATCGAATGTTTGTCATTTTATTATTATGATTTTAAAAAATGTTTGGATGGAGAGAGAAATTTTTTAAGTGTTTCATACAAAATTTTGTTCCAGTTATGCATAAGCACTTATCATTTAAAGGCCCACCAAAAAAAAGCAGTGTTACTAGCTGTTGCTTCCTCTCATCCTCCATATCTGAATTTAATATCTAATAATGGTCCAATATAGGTAATGTTCTTGCCTCCTAATGTAATAAGTGTCCGACAACCTATAGATCAATGATTGTGTCTTTGAAGTATTACTACTGCTTTAAACTACTGATAAAACTAAATGAAGATAGAAGATAAAGGTCTAACAAAGTTTTGAAAATCTAGCATGATTAAAGACACAATTTCTACAATTAAAGCGAAAGATTCAGTTAAACAAATAATGTTAATAAGAGCATAGAATATATTGTAAGTCAAGTTAATGCAACAACACGACGATGATTTTTAAATCTTCGAAAATATAGAGACCACAATAGCTAAAATGGAAAGGATTATGATGAATTGTTACGTAAAGAAATTTGAACTTGACGATTTTTTACATATCGTATCACTTACAGTTATCATATTTTTACTGAAAATATTTTAAATGAATTTATGAGGAGTCTAAATTGGAGAATAAAGAGGAAATCGAAATGATAGTGCCAGAACAGCAAGTATACTGTAAAACTGGTTTGGACTGTATGTAGACATTGATCATGTAGCAGACAAATACAAGGTCTGTTCAAAAAATACGCGGACATTTTGAATTTCGCGGCTCAAGTTAGTTTCAGGAGAATCCGCTTGGTGTCACTAGGTTCGTATAAATCAGCTGACTAAATCGTGGTATTTCAGTCGCAGATATCTTCATTTGTTGATGAGTTACACGCAGTTTAGTAAAGAGTGTTTTTTTTCGTTTGTCGGATTGTAAAATGGACAGCCTGAAGGAACAACGAATTGCTGTGAAATTTTGTGTAAAACTAGGGAAATCTGCAACAGAAACATTTTCCATGCTTAACACAACCTACGGCGATGTTGCCATGAAACGTACTGCATGTTTCAAGTGGCATGAATGTTTCAAGGGTGGCCGACAGTCGATTGATGACGATGACCGTCCTGGACATCCTTTAACGTCAACTGACGACCCACGCGTTGACAAAATCAACACCATGGTGTGCGAAAATCGACGTCTGACCATTAGGGAGCTTTCCGAAGAGTGTGGGATATCAGTTGGATCTTGTTACGTGATTTTAACCAAAAAATTGAAGATGCACCGCATTGCTGCAAAATTTGTGCCACGCCTGATGAACGACGACCAAAAAGCCAATCGCATTCGGATTTGTCGGGAGCTGCTTGATCGTTCAAATGAAAATGAGAATTTTTTGTCAAGAATTATAACCGGTAATGAATCATTGCGGTGATGAATCATGGGGTCAAACGTCCCCAAAACCCAAAAAAGCTTGCCAAGTTCGGTCGAATGTCAAGGTGATGCTGACAGTTTTTTTTTATGCTAAGGGTGTTGTTCACTACGAGTACCTCCATGAAGGCTCTACAGTCAACCAGATTACCTATATTGAAGTACTGAAACGTCTGAGGAACGCCGTCCGATGCAAAAGGCCAGAACTGTGGAGAAGTAATAACTGGTTTTTCCATCACGACAACGCTCCAGCTCATTCAGCACTCAGAACTCGTGAGTTTTTGGCCAAGCACTCGATCACTGTTCTTTTCCACCCCACCCCCCTACTCACCTGACCTTGCTCCTTGTGACTTTTTCTTATTCCCAAAACTCAAAAAACCCCTCAAAGGAAGAAGATTTGAAACGATTTCGGAGATTAAGGCAAATGCGACGAAGGAGCTGAACGCCATCACAAAAGAAGCATACCAGGACTGTTTTAACAAGTGGAAACACCGTTGGGATAAGTTTGTGCGTTGGTGAGGAGAGTACTTTGAGGGAGACCCAGATATGTAACTTCCAAATAAAGTACTTTTTTTTATGACCTCAGTCCGCGTATTTTTTGAACAGACCTCGTATAACATTTACAGACATTTTGTAATTACAAAAATTTTTTGCAACTTATTGATAATTATAATGACACTTAACTTATGAATGCCATTATATATGTACAAAAGTAAACCGTTAAAGATTAATATCTGCAAAATTATTAAAACATCTGCATAGCAATGATCCCTACAATGATTTCACTTTTTTTAATCTATTGGCTGAAACAGCTCTCCAAGAATAACTCCCTTACTTTATTTTCTTGTAAATCATATTTCAATTTTTTTCCTGGCAAAATACCTATGTTGGTTATCATTGCTAATAACTTTAACTGTCTAAAGGCTAAATTTAATTTTTTTTTAAATAACTAAAATAACAAGATAACAGTTATGAACAATATAACAGTATACAAATAACAATGAATAAAATGTAGCAATAATTAACAAATATGTTGATATTTGTTGACGTTACACGCATTTTTTCTTGGTCTGCGTGTATGATGTTTTTATATAGTATGTCTTCACTATATGTGGTCTGTAGGTTCATTACATTGTTGTGTGTGTTTTTATAAATGTGGTATTTTTCTAGTGAGTTTAATTCTATTGGGTTATTATTTATTTACCTAATCATACTTGAAATCAAATCCATCTGTTTTGATTTTTGGGTGGTTTTCCCATGCCCTCCTTTGATATTAAATTTTTTGACACCTGACTGAGTCGGTGCTGATTTCGATTGTTCCACTTTCTTCTCATCTTTCCACATTAAATCCTTTGACGCCAAAGGCTTATTACCAGAAAGAAATTTCTTCTGCATCGAACTCCAAGTCTCGGTCAAAGATATGCTTCATCCACCAAGCCCTCCTACAAAAGAGGTTGATAAGGAACCAAATCACATGTGTTTGAAGGTTGCACCAAATTAAGAGATGGGCCATTAGCGACTAATGAAAGAAGGCGAGTTAGTTGTTCAGTAAGAACTTCTATTTTCTTTGTCAGATGGGCATAGTTTGCACAGGAAGACATTTTACGGTAGAAGCATAGGATTTACCGTCAACCTTCGGTTAAGCAGATCAATAAATTTTCCTTACCTCTGAGAATGATATTTTCTCCTTAGCCATGATTCAAGGATTGCCTTCTCCTCCATAAATGTAGGACAGTTGAACAACTGCGCTGGATGTTCAACACCACAGCTGGTGCACTTTGGAGTATCTCCTCTGTCCTTTATATCATGATCTTGAACGCTATAATTGCCATGGTATTAATTCAAGAATCTCTGGTTTATCAAATAGGAGAATAAAAGACGCTGTTGCAACTTTCTTGCCTTTCTCAGTCTTCATGATAGGCACGACGTCCGTAACTAACTGAAAATATAGTTCAAATTTGATTTTGTTGACAGACGTTCATCAAATCTCTACATACAATGACCCCCTTTGAAAAATTCAAGGATCTATGGAGTGCTACAGATACCTTGACCTGGTCAAAGAAGCAAGTAATGTTTAAAAGAGAACGTGTTTGTCTGTCAGTACATGTTGCAACAAGCAGTGTCCCTTTTTTTAGTTTTTTAAATATAACTGACTGGACCTCCGACACAAGCAGTAATGGCTTTTTTTATAAGGAAAGGAGATACTTAGAGAGGTTCTTTCCTTCTTTGGCACTTAAAAATACTAAGTATTTTTGAGATGGCAATGTCGGGAATGTTTCCACTATGAACTTTTTACTCCCCTCATCAATCTTAGGCTCACCAGGTGAATCCTGATGTGTTCTCTTTAGACTAATTCCATTGGACGTATTTTTGGGTTCCATAATTTTTGTAGGCTAGCAATCATGCCAGGCATTACAGGCGAGACTATAGGAACAGGTACAAGTTTGGATCACATTAAGATAATTTCCAACTCTCAGAACTCTGAGGCCTATAGCTTTTCTCTTCAGCTTGACTGGATGGTCATCAGTCGAGCACCTGTAATACTCTGCACAGGCTCAGACACCTGTGCACCGTGGATACTCCCTGACCAAGGGCTGAAGCAGCTGGCAAACCAGCAACTGCGCTTACATCTCAGCAAAGCAAGCTCACATCAGCATCCCGGACCAGAGTTTGTGAAGCTCTGGCCTTTTCAGCACTCCCAACGTGCAACGGTTCTGACCAGTCAAACATCCCTAGGAGAAGGTGTAGGCTTTCATATGTAAAGTTTGTGTTTGCGTGTGTAATGTGTGTTCATATTGTAATGTGTGTAGAAAGTGAAATAGTGTGTGAAATATGTAGTGTGTGTTATCAGTAGTGTTTGTGTTAGACTGGGGCGCCGCAAGGGACGACAAACCCCTCTTAGTAGGTACGGCTAATCCGCACCCATGTAGGAATCATAATTAAATAATATTAATTTACCCACCTTCTCTGATTCTATTTTTCTCCAATTCCATTGCTTGAACTTTATTCAGCTGATCAGTCAAAAAGGTAAGTTTCCTTTTAAAATAATCACTAGCACTTTCCAAATCCTATAAAAAAATTCAAAACAGAAAATAATGTTGACATGTGTGGCAGTTATTCTACCTATATCTACAAACAGTTAAAAAACTGTTAAAATAATAATTCAAAAGAGATTAAATTAATGTTTTTTTTAATTTTTAGATAAGTTACAGATTCATTTCACAGAAGTCTGCATAAAAACCTCTGCAGAAAAATTTCATAATTAATATCAATAATCAAATGAATTCATTCATTTTAAAGAAAAATTGTAGTTCTTGTAAAAATTAAAATGACAGTTTGGTAGAGAGTATATGAAGTTTAGTCCTTGACACCACTAGTACTAATATAACTAAATCATTCAGTATTTTATAGATACACCACTATCATGTAAGCACAATAGGAATAAAAATAAAGACAGAGAACTGCAGCCAATTTTGAAACCCTATGATACATTCTCGCTTGAATCCACAAATGAACTTGTTAAGATTATAGTCACTGTCATATCAAGTTTACTTCAAGTACGAGGGATTACCCAAAATAAACTGGAATAGCATTGTCATGATAGATAAACTTGTACAGCACGCATATCTGCCACTAGATGTGAATAATGTAAACCAATGCCAGTTTAGTGCCGACTGTATTGTCGACTAGGCTTGTTCTGTTTACCTGCAGTGATTGTTTTTGCTAGCGGTTTTGTTTTTGTTTCATTTTCTATTATGCCATTTTTAAGTGAACAACTTAAAGTTGGTTGACAATTTTGTTTTCTACTTGTTAAAAATGTTGATGAAGGAGTTTTAACCCTTAGCACTCGACTGTCGGGGGAGCCCCGCCAAGCGTATATTGCAGTTTAATCGTATGTCGGGGGTCACCCGACACGATTTTCAAATGCCTATAACTCGTCTGCGGCGAAGCCCATGACATTCAATCTTTTCCCCGTTTGGTGCTACACGCTATTGACAATAATGTGAACTAAGTTGAAAATGCCTAGGAATATGTGAGTCATCACCAAAATCTAGTTTGCCGCTACGTTGTAAGCTGCAAGTAGGTAACAGTTTTGCCGGTTATTTGTTTACTCGTAGTTTGCCGTGGCTTCACGTACAATTAGTGATTCTGAAATTCCTGATCTTTTACTTGATACTGATTTATTAGAATGTAGTTCAGTTTCATAAACAAAATAACTAAACCAACAGGTATTTGTAAATATATCCAGTTTATGGGTGGTGTAGATTTAGCTGTTCAATATAATGAACCGTGCAGTTTTACGAGACGAACAAATAAATGGTGGAGGAAAATGTTTTTCTGGCTATTAGATGTAGCTGTAGTAAATAGTTTTATTATCTATAGTAACAAAAAAAAGGAAATGAGAAAAAATCCTGTTAAACAAAAATAGTTTTGCCAAAACTTGGTGAGGGAACGCATTTGTGATATCAGGAATAACCCGTACAGTGAGAGGGGTCGGTAATCAACTACTGACAAAGAAGAAAGACTAAATGGGAAATTACATACAATCTTTTCCAATGATAAAAATAGTTCTAAGGATTGTGTAGTTTGCAGTAACAGGAAGATAAAAGGAGGTAGAAGGGAAAGTTTTTCACTACAAAACATGCGGCAGAAAACCAGGACTTCATACGGAAGACTGTTTTTCAAAATATCTGCAAAACTACAAATAAGATAATAAAATCATGTACATACAGTATTAGTAAATAAAAATAGCTTAGTTTACTAAAATCATGTAAGAGAAAACAAAGTTTTCCATAAACAATAATGCAACCTGCAGGTGAGGAATTTGTCTCAATTTAATTACAAGTGGGGAAGCAAAGCATGTTACAAAAATCCGAGTGCTAAGGGTTAATGTTGAAAACAGCTTACAAAGATGACGCTATGGAAACAAATTTGTACAAGTGGTTTACTCTGTTTAGAAATGGCAACATGTCGGTTGATGACAAACTTCGTTCTAGACATTCATCAACTACCCGGATCTACAAAAATGTTACAAAAATTTAAGAGCTTGTGCTCACAGACAATTAATTAACTGTCAGAGAGTAGTGGGATATCGTGAGCTCTGTTCAGCGAATAACAGAAGATTTGGGAACAAAAAGGGTTGTTGCCAAAATTTTTAAATGGGCTCTGACTGACAATAAAAAAAATATCGAGTTAAAACAGTCATGCTTTGAAACAACAGCTTGAAACTTATCCATATTTTCTGTTAAAGGTATACTGGTGCAGAGTCATATTGCTTGGTTATAATTCAGACATTAAACAATAGTCAAGTAAATGGAAAGTGTCACCATCACCCTGACCAACAATGACGCCAAACCAAACATCAAAACAATGCTGATTTGCTTTTTTGATACCAAGGGCATAATACACTCAGAGCATGTTGACTATCAATCAAACCTTTTAATTTAAAGTTTTAAGAATATTGTGCTAGAGTGTTTGTCAAACAACACCCAATTTGTGGCAGACAAGAGACTGGTTTGTTTACCCCAACAACGTACCTGCACACATAGTTATCTCTGTTACACATTTTTTAGCTGAAAATGATGGTTAAACTGCCCCACACACCTTACTTCCCTGACCTCTCTCCATGCAAATTTGTCTTGTTTCCACGCATGAAAAGGGACACTAAAGGATACTGATTTGACAACATCGAAAAAGTCAAAGAATAAACGAGGGAGGAGCTGTCAGCAATGTCTAAAGATGACTACAACAAATGTTTCGAACAGAGGAAGCACAGGTGCACAAGTGTATTAGTTTTAAAAGTGAGTATTCGGAAAGGGATAGGGTTAATTTGTTCATTTTGTAAACAAAATTAAAAATAAATAGCTTTTAAAAAAAATTCTGGTTTTTTGGTACCTCTCCTCGTAATCTCTGTAAGGTTAAGTTGATTTTACAAAGTTTATGAGTGTGCTCTACAAATGAAATCATTGTTTTAGATGCTAGGGTTTTTGTTTTGAGTCATTCCATCTGCTGCTGTGTCTTTTGTTTCAATCAGAGCAATTTATAATGCTTTTAATTACACACAATGTGGCAGTTTTTTGTACATAGCTTAACACTACAGGGTCATAGAAGTGTCCTTCATTTTTATTCAGAATTGTAAAAGTAATAATAAAGCGATTACTTTATTATTACAGGCTAACATGAAACTACTGACAAAATCTATGAGTTTTAATGTTGCCACCTGGTTGATTTATAAGTTAAATTACGCATGAGTAGGCGCCATCTTGACGTACATCGACCAAGTACTGTTCAGTCTCTCTAAAGTAATGTCGCAGTCATAGCAAATGTATTTTTTAAATTTAAATCTGTAGTTGTTGTGCAATGATGTTTTTACCTATTTTTTGGTAAAAAACTACCTACAAATAACACTATTTCATTCGAAGGTTGGTTTCAACCTATCAAAGACACTGGAACTCCAGATATTAAGAAATTTCTCAACAGACCTAGGACAGTGGAAAAAATCTAGAATGTTTGAGGCAGTCATATTTGCATAGCCCTAAGAAGTTCATCACTCAGCACAGTTTAAAAGTTTGTATTCTAAAAACCACAGTTCAAAAGGTTTTACATAAATGTGAGACTATTATGCATACAGACTTTAATTGCAGCATCAAATTAAGTCAGCAGATTGACATAAACATGCTGTCTTTGTTACTGAAATTTTGAATTGCATTGACAATGATTCAAGTTATCTCAACATTTTTTTTTCAGTGATGAGACTACTATTCACATTAATGATAGTGTGGACTGTCATAACCACCGAATATTGGGTCCTCTAACTCAACAAAGTGTTTGATAGCCATGGTAAATGTGGTGTGGTCTCATGCATAATCATGTCATTGCCCCATATTTGGCAGATAACATAATCAGGAGCAATAACATGTATGAACATGTTAAAATTGTGTTCCCCAAATTGATCATACAGAAAAGAAAAAAGTCATATATATAACTATCCAGCAGCATGAAGCATCACCTCCCTACAGTCTGATGGTGCAAGAAGCTCTCAACAGAAAATTCCCTGGTCAGTAGTTTGGTAGAAGTGGTTCTGTTGTGAAATCACCAAGGAACATTGACTTAATTCCTTTAGATTTGTCAGGGCTCCTTTAAGTCTAACTGCTAAGATATAGCACCTTTATATAAAATAAAACACTGTCTACATTAATAAATCTGGGACCTGAAACACTTAAGGGAAAAAATAATGCAATGATAGCAGCTCTGACTCCTGATATGGTTGAGCAGACCTGGATGGAAAAGACTATTGCTTCAGTATCTGTTGAAGGGGAGGATCTCACATAAAAATGTATTAAAATATGTAAAAAAGTAAGATTTTTTTCTATCTTTTGTTGCAACTAAATTATCATTTCGGCATTACTTATTTATGTCTTTAATTAAGGTCACTTTTTAATGACCATTTATAAGTGAATTTTCTATTCATTTCTACTGAACTTTACAAAATAATGTTATTGCTGGGAAACGTTGAAGGAAGATATTTAAATTTGTGTACAAGGCATAAAAAAAGGCTTTAAAATGTGTATAAAAATAAAATGGCACTTTGAAAGTAGCAAATCCACATAAAAGTAACAATAGAATCTCTTCTGTAACCTGGCGCAGTTGTAAAATTTTTTACATGGTCTACAATTAACCTGAAATAACTGCGAAAATTTGACTAAGCAAACAAACTGCGAGAGGTTTAATAGTTTGTTAGTTTCATTTAACTAAATGGAAAAAATAATCACTTCACATTAATGGTTTTCTTCTTGAACCCTTTTGATTAACTTTCAAAAATTCACTAATAACATATTAAACAGATAAGTGATATATTTTGACCATCACTAATAAATTATTTAAAGGAATTAACTGTCTCTTCCTCAAACAGTTTAGACATTTATTCACAACTTATAATTAGAAACTCCAAATTAATGCAAGTATCAATTCAAATGATTGCAATTTACCTAACCACTACCATTGGTAAATAAATTTTGTTTTATTATACTAATAACAATTTTCTAGAACTTACTTTTTGAACATAATATCCTGTTCCTATATCAATAAGTACATTCTCTGCATCAGATATTACTCCTGGTACATACATCTGAGAAACTAGTTAAAAAAATATAAACCAAAAATTTAAGGTCTATTAATAGCTATTAGGATGTGGATTATTATAAAAAAATAGGGAAACAATAACGGAGATTCAGACTATTATTCTCTCATTATCCATTGACCTATTAAAAGAATATAGATAAATATTTTAATCTCATTAACAGAATTAAAAGAAAAATTATAATATCTGACCCTACTTGTTATTCAGTTAGATATAATGTTAAACACATTTGAAGCTGGTTTAAGATTGTCTTGACAATTCTTGGCAACTGGTTTGGCTTGGTGGGAATTCCTAGCACAATAATTTGGTTTGTTATTCGCTGTAGTTATTCATTCTTTTCTTAGCAATAGCAGTTCATATTGTACAAGCAAAGGTTAAGATTTAATGTAACTGAAATGTGCTTTTTGTTTCTTTTAACCTATAAATTGCTTCTATTACTGAGAATGTTATATAACATTTTGTAATGAGTAATGACGAATGTAAATGCTTTCGAGATTCTTTGTAAGGCAGCAAACGTTTATTGACAAAAATCTTTATGTGATCCAAAATGGCTGTACGAATTAATATTTGGCCTTAGAAAGTTCACTTTAATACTGACAAATTACTGTGAGTATAAAGCCAGTTTTGGGGCATAAACATGCTTATTTTTTTGGTGTTAATTACAAGTATTATAGATACTGTAAGTTGTTGAAAAACACTTTAAAAATCTTTCTTAATGCTCTCTACTACAAACAAATAAAATGTGAATTGGAAATGTGCATATTTTAAGACTACAAAAGTTAAATATCTTTTTGAATTTATTACTACGCCAGTTTCTAAGTAAACTTTCTGTACTTAATTAACATTCTAAATAGACTATTTATATAAGATTTGATATGCTAAATAATATCAGTTCTTCTATTCCCTTTAGAATTAATTCATTATGTGGTTGGCACACAAAAAATCATATGCATAAGCTATCAGTAAAGCTAAATCACAAATGTTCTATTACACATTTTACGCACTATAAATACAAATTAATACAAATTATTATTTATAGTTACAAGCAAAAAATAGTTAAACTTGCTAAAAAAAGTTCATTTGACCTTTTTGGAAGCTTGTTGAAAGATAAAATATCATCTGTAGGTCTATCATAGTTTGAAGTAGGATTAAAATGCACATCATTCACAGACAGAAAAACCTTAATTCAAATTCAATTTTATTAATTAAAATCAACGTTTTTTCATTTCATACAACCACTAAAAACATATACACAGCAGAACTCTAATTATCCAAACTCCTGACTGTCCGAATTGCTTTCAGGTTTTCAGAAAAAAAAATCAAGACAAAAACATACTGCGACTTTCCAAAATAATGATTCTGTCTACATCACCTACTGCCCTTTCCGTCACGAAGATAGCATAGGCACAATGCTAACATTATTTGGATGCCGAGTTAGTTCGGATGAGAGCAGTTCGGTATAGTTGAGTGCTGTCCGTTGCCAGCTAAGTCAATGTGTCTTACTCTTTTGTTTTGTTTGTAAGATCAATCAGATAAAGGGGTTACACCAGCTAAGTTGTACTATTGTGGACAATCAAAAATTTCAGACATTAGAAGGACCAAACCTGTACTTTTAACCTTCGTGTTAGTGTTTGAAAATGAAGATTCATTCTCCAAGAAAATCAATGAAAGACGCAAAAAAACAAAGATTAGGCGATGCCATTTTCAAGTGGTTTTTGCAACTAAGGTCTATGATAAATCCAGTTTTGTGTCAGTATCTTGATGAAAAAGAAAAGATCTTAGCTCAGTAGCTTAAAAAAAATATAAAACTTTAAAAAACATAGTTTTTTTTCTCTCATTTGCAACATATATACAATAATTAATTAAAATTGATATTATTTTTTTTAAATTGAATTGTTTGCAATTTTTGTTTATACGAATGGGGCCTGGTCCCAACTGATTCAGATCGTTTGAGTTCTACTGTACCTATATTTTGCTATATCAAAAACACAGGCAAATTTTAAATTTTGCCTTTGACTGGCTTATATGGTGGTTAAGTAAAATTAGTTTTCTCATAACTTTACGTTAAACTGCTGTGAAATACATTTATGCAGTACCATCCCTTTGTTACATAAAGAGTGAACTCTGAAGAAGACAGAAACACTCAAAGTAAATATGTAAGTAAGTATATATGTTTCAAAAACTGATAACAGCAATTAATTGCTGTAAATTGATTTATTCAGTTTAATGGGCACTATACACTAGATCATCTTAAGAGGCTGAGGGTTGTCCATTTTAATGAAAGTTTGTTATAAAGCAAATGATTCTTGTAAAAAGGTAAAAAAGCAATTAAAATGGATAAAACCTTATAAAATAATGAATAAAGATTATAATGGCTAATGGAAAGAAATAAACTTATTAAAAACATGAGTACCTTCTATTTACAGCTATTAAAAACAAGTTGATTCAATTCACTGTAGCTATTGTAAGGTAATACTCAATGGGTATTCTAAAATTGTTATCTAAACATTTTTAGTTACCAAATTATCAGATCAATGTTGAAGGCGTTTTGAGGTCGTTTTGAAAAAAAAATCATGTTCTAGAACACCTTGAAGGAGAAGTATTTATATATAAAAGAAATGTCGTCTCTTGGTAAGTTATTATTATAAAACTTTTTTAATTATAATCATAACTAATAATTTGAAGATATTTCTGATTAGCTACACTGTTTAAAACTCTCTTGCTAACTTGGGGACATTTTAACAAACAGGCAGGATGTTTTTTAGGCCAGTAACCTTTTGGTTCAACATTATGAAATTCAGGTACACCATATGTTTTGATCAACAAAATAACTGATATCTTAATATTATAGTTATTAGCAATAGTTCTACATTAAATGTACTATTTGCAGTTTTCTTCCATAATTTTATAGAGAAAATGGCACTTAATAGACGGTATTTCTGCAGCTGTCTATGCATCACACTGTGCAGACTTTGCTGTACCTGCTTCATCTATCTTCTTTCCATAGTTCATTATAACCTACATCCAGTTTAATAGGGTTCATTATAATGAGATTCTATTGTACTACAATAAATTTGAAATCAATTCTACCTTAAGCGAACAATTCATCTACAATGACATAAAATTCCAGGTCTTTTAAACAACCTGAAATTATTATTTTTTTTAAGGCCTTGAACATTCATCTAAAAATTTCAGGTATTTAAAGTGCCGTAAGAACGCTGTCTAAAATATAGAAGAACGCTTAAAGAAATTTAATAAAGATGGAACGACGGTGATAATAAAAAAAGCACACTAATGTTAAAGCTAGAGGAAATTAATGGTTTTAGATTTTTTTTTTATCAGCTATCTGTTGATAGCAAGATTGCAGACAAACAAAAAGTGCAAGGATGGTTAAAGTGCACTGATTGCTATTGAAGTAGCAAACAAAGAACACTGGAACAATAGTGATGAGGAAGGGGTTAGCAATATAAAAACAAGTTATAATAACAGAACAGCAACACTGGTGTTATGTTTTTACTGAGTTAAGTAACAAAGTGTATTGACTAATACTAGTTTATCATAAGAAATTGGACTCTAGTCTTTATAATTGTTTTTTTTTTTTTTTTTTGAAGCATATTAATGATAAAAAATTTCAATAATAAAACCCCCATCAACCGAATTTTACATTTAAATCATCCTTATTTTACCTGATGTACTGTTTTCACTTTTCAGTACATCATTGCACAGTTGCAAACCATTGCCTTTTTTATCTCATACATCAATTCTTGGACATTCTAGTTCTTAACAAAACTGTATAAATCACATAATCAGTCACACTTATTTCATGTATCGTATAATAAACTTTTCTCTTCTAAATAAATGTTTTTGTACATATAATGTAGAAATAAACAGATTAAAAGAGGAATAAACTTAGCTCCTAACAAACTTTCCAAAGGATACTGATCCAGTTAATGGCACCATTATTGTTTTTCCCTTGCAGCTTGGTGACAATTTATCCACACACTCTTTTGATTCATTAAATTTTATTTGTGCTACTTTCAAATTCTGCAAAGATTCTTGATATATTCTAATATCCTAAAACAATTGAAAATAATTTTAATAATATTTCCCAAAACTGTATGTTTAAAATATGTTAGATGTATCCATTGAACATATTCAATCAAATACTGAAAAAAATCAGCTTCATCAATCATGAAAATTTTAATCCGACTTTAAATCAGTTGTAGGACAAACAAGGTAATTAGCCGTATGAAGGGTAAAAATGAAGAATGAATATCCTTCAACATTTATCAAATCTTTTCAAGTTGTTTACTATAAAAACAGATTTTATGTTTGTATTTTTTTGTAACTTGAAAGAAAGTAGGAAAAGTAATCTTAGTATAATGAAAAACGTTTTAAGTATTGATTACACATTTATTTCATTATGTTAAACATTTATTTCATTATGTTAACAATTTGAATAAAACTAAATCTATATTGATATGTATTAATATTGATCTAAATGTCAGAGTAGCACTTTCAGTGTTTGAAGAGCGACTTCATTCTACTCAAGAACATGACTATATACCTATGTAGTATCCGGTCAGGGTAGATTTGGTTGTAATTTTGGTAAATATTTAGACTTATTGTCAATACAGAAAATTACAACCAAATCTATCCTGACTGGATTCTTTGTTGGTATATTTTTTAATATAGGTATATAGTAATGTTTTATAAAATTATAACCAAAACTATCCTGACTAGATACTTCGTAGGAATACTTTAATACAGGTATATAATAATGTTGAATAAAATGATAACCAAATCCATCCTGACTGGATACTTTATAGTTATATTTTAATGTAGGTATATAGTAATATTGTATAAAATTATAATCAACAGTTAAATATTTAGATTTTAAGTTTAGTATTAAAATAAATTGACTTTGAGCGTAGCTCAATTGAAGTGCGCTGTAGCTACTGCACGGGCGATTCCTGCTATACCTGCCATTAAAAAATAACACTTAGAATGCTCAAAAACATTAGATTTTTGTATTTTCCGCATAAAAAAGTTGATATTTGTGTTCTACACATTAAAACCAGAAATTTTTAAAAAAATCTTTTTTAACCAATGTCATTAAGACTATATTTTTACCATATGTTCTAAACATATGTTCACATTGTTAAAATACATTCTAAACAAGGAAATAATACATCAAAAACCCATTAATATGTTATTTCACATTGCTACAAAGCTATTATTAATTTATAGTTACAAATTATCTGGTTAGGATGAATTTCATTTTTGAAAAAATAAGAAATTAACTTAGGTAACCATTAAGACAACTATTTCTGGTCATCGATTTTCCTTACAAAAAACTAACTGTATATGAAGAATATTTCCCTATTAAAAAAACATAATCAAACTTAGTACTGATGGGACAAAATGTAAAATTTTGATAGCTTAACTTTACACAGTTCAGTATAAATTTAATGTTAAAGAATTGCAGCACACTAATATATAACATTATTATAAACATATATTAAAATATAGCAACAAAGTATCCAGTTAAGTTAGATTTGGTAATAAAAAAAAAGAAATAAACTTTTGCTCCACAAGGTAACTTAATAACAAGCTAAGTGACAAAAAGTAAACTTAGGAATA
Organism: Prosapia bicincta; assembly: GCA_036971475.1. Classification (NCBI taxonomy): domain Eukaryota; kingdom Metazoa; phylum Arthropoda; class Insecta; order Hemiptera; family Cercopidae; genus Prosapia; species Prosapia bicincta. The sequence continues at coordinate 362,797,378 of JBAIZL010000001.1, forward strand.
GCCCACCATTTTGCATGATCATTCACTAAGAATGCTGAAACGTGCAAGACAAGTGATTTCATATAATAGGCTATTTGTTATATTATACTATACTATACTATATTATATTATTTTACAAATAAAAGAGACTTGAAAGAAGAAAGGAAATTTCTATTAAATTGGCTGAAAGAGTACTTTAAAAAAACAGAAGCAAAGTAATCTTGTAGTTAACAAAAAAATGGAAAATTCTCAATATTAACATTTCCCGAGAGCTGGTCTATAAAATGAGGTTTAAAATTAATTAAATGTAATAAAATGACCGGAAAATAAATTTTTTTGCTAAAGAAAATGGTAAATTATAGCTCCTCTTAATTTACCCTTTCTTTAATGGTACAATATTATTCAAAAACTAAATATCATTCTTCAATTTTGTAGTCCATTATGTTCGGTGAATCTTATTAATCACTTAAACACTAGTTTATGACTATCCGAACTTTAAATTTATTAAAACTTACTGAGACAGAACATTTTCGATCGCTATGTACCGATCTTCATCAGTGTCTTCTGCTTGGAGATGTTGGGTCAAGCGGTGACAGTTTTAAAGGTAGGTTTTTGATAGTATCAAATAGTATGTGTGATTTATATTGTGTTTGTTCGTTTAATATGTTTGTACTTTGTGTTTTTGTGTGTCTGTAAATTTCATATTGTTCTAGTGTGTTGAGATGTGGTCCTTTTTTGTTGTTGTGGTGTTGGATTTCTAGGTTATGGTAAATGTCTGTGTATTTGTGTCCTGTTTCTTTTATGTGGTTGTAAAATGTTGAGTTGGTGTTCTGTTTGTGTTCCTCGACTCTTTGTTTAACGCTGTGACCTGTTTGTCCAATGTAGAATTTGTTACATTCGTCGCAGTTCAGTTTGTATGTGCCTGGTGCTTGTAGTTTATCTTTGTTGTTGGTGTTGTGTTGTATTTTATATTGTAACTTGTTAATAGTTTTGTATGCTGTTTTGTATCCTATTTTTTGAACTTGTTGCAGGCTATTTTGTTTGTTGTTTTGTTCATGTATGGCAATGTGATGTATTTGTTTTCCCTGTCTGTAGTGTTAACTTTAGTGTTTTTTTGTATTTTGCACCATAGTTTGTCTATTATTGTGGTGTTGTATCCATTTGTGTATGCTAAATATTTAATTGTGTTTAGTTCTTTGTTTATGTTTTCGGTGGTCATTGGGACTTCTTTAAGTCTATGGACCATAGATCTGAAGGCAGCGTGTTTGTGCTGGATAGGGTAATTTGAGGTATTGTGGATAAGTGTGTCTGTTGTTATGGGTTTCCTGTAAATGTTGAAGCTGTGTTTTTGTGTGTGGCTTTTTGTTATGGTTAGGTCAAGGAAGTTTAAGGATCGGTTAGTTTCAATTTCTGAAGTGAAGTGGAGTTTTGGGTGTATTTTATTAGTGTAGGTGAGGAGTTTTTCGCATTGACGGGGGTTGGCTCTGTATAGTGTTATGATATCATCGACGTATCTGTGCCAGTAAATGATTGTGTGCGTGTGTATTGTTTGTTAGTATCTTAGTGTTTTCTGTGTTGTAGAAAAATTTCGCTTAGGACACTACTGATAGGACTTCCCATGGATAGGCCAGAGGTTTGAGTTGTGGGTGAAATAGTTTTGTTTGGTGATGGTTTGGAGGATGTTTATGATTTCGGTAACGTGGGTTTTAGGTATGTTGTTCTGTATTAATCGGGTTTCTAGGATGTTGAGCGTTTCGGGTATGGGTATGTTGATGTACATATTTGTTATGTCGAGTGATAGTAGTGTTGAATTGTGTGGTATGTTTATGTCTTTTATTTTATTTATGAGGTTTGTTCTGTTTATGTGTGTTTCTGAGTTTAAGTTTATGGATTGTCTGATTATTTTGACCATGTATTTTGATAATTTGTGTGCAGGGGCATTCTGGTAGTTGATGATGGCTCAGATGGGGACAAATGGGGCTTGTGGATTTTGGGAAGAACGCAGAGGGTAGGTGTTTTAGGGTGAATTGGATTTAGGTGGGATTTTTTGTTTTTGTTGATAATGTATTTTTAGGTGAGATTTTTTGTGTTTGTTGATAATGTATTTTTAGGTGGGATTTTTTGTTTTTGTTTGATAATGTATAAATGCGTTTATAATCACCTATAAAAGTTATTTTTAAAACAATTAAAAAGATGTCAATGTTTGTTGTTATTCATCTTTCAAGGTTAGTTATACCTTACAAATGTCATGTTGCCAGCAGAAACTTTTCCCTCTCTTCCTTTTTCAAGATAATAATCGCTAAATTTGGTAAAAATGCAGAAGCTCGGCGTCATACGATATTTTGGGAAATGGTTTAACACCACCAAATAGGACAATATTCACAAGAATATTTTTAAATTGACCTCGGAAAGTTACTTTTTTTTCAATTTAAAGTAGCATAAAAAATTCAGCGCGGATGTAGCAGTTGTGAATAGGCGCGGAGTGATACAAATGCTTCGTGATGTTACAACTGCATTTCAATGTATAAAATTAAAACCAAATCAAACCTGAGTTGATACTTTTTAGGTATATTTTAATATAGGTATTCAGTATTGTATAAATTTAAAACCAAATCTATTCTAACTGTAGAAGTTGTTTCTCAAATATCTACATACATAAGGTTGCATGACGTACCGCGGTCGATGCGTACAACCTTATGCGCAGCACTGTGACGTAAGTATCACTCCGCGCCCATTCACAACTTATACATCAGCGCTGAATTTATTACCCTAATTTAAATTGAAAAAAGTAACTTTCCTACCTCAATAAAAAAAAAATTATTTTGGATATCGTCCTATTTGATGGTTTCGAACAATTTCCCAAAATATCGTATGGTGCCGAGCTAATGCACAATAACCCTAAATTTATAGACTATAGTTTGATATATTTATTGGCATTCAATTTCAGTACAGTAAATTCACCCAAATACAAGTACAAATTAAATCAATACAAATATATGTCAACCCCATACGAAAGACAGGCACTCTGTTATATAACAGTGCTACGTTTAAAAGAAACATTCATTTTATACAATTTAATTGAGGACACAATAGGTACATTCATATATTTTCCAAATTTGAAAACCACTATATATGTGATATAAAATTATACTTTCTTGTTACATTCAATAATGAATGAACAATCAAATCTGATTGCCATGTAAAAATAATATGTATTACTCACTTACAGTTTTGTACCTGCACACCAAAATATGGTTATTTCTGCATTTTTACCCAAAATATTAAAATTTACATTTATGGAATTCTAAAATATCTTCAACTTCTGGATAGAAAAAATAATTTAACCCATATCCTTGATTTTTTTAGGAACTATTTAATTACTATCCTTATGTAATCGAAATTTCATTTTTTTTTTTACTTGATAAAGGATTACACAAATTACAAATTAGAGTGTGTACTCTACACTTAACCTCGTTGCCTTTGGTAATTGACTATATCTAGATTTGATGAAATCTAAATAATTTAAATCAACTTCAATTTAATTAAATCAATTACTACAACACTGTAGTATTGTACAGTGTTACTATCATAACTCTTTAAAGCGATACACAAACGAAAAAAATATTTCACTATATACTTTTTCTAATAAAACATAACCTCAAACCTAGCTCATATTTACGTTTTCAATTTGTTGCTTAAATTGAGAAAGCTGTTGAATAGGTAATTTAGATATTTCAATTTGTTTATCCGATTTATCACTTGAAGCCATCCTAAATAAAATCACTTTTAATCCAAAATTAACTTGCTTCTCAAACCAATAGTCCAGAAACTCTAAAAGAATAAATATTAACAAGAAATGAGAATCACCAGCACACTCTTCTGTAGAGGGTATATACGAGTATATTTTCGTATCAAGTTATTTATTCATTCAATCGAATCCTTAAACGGAAAATGTAGTACTTACGACAGTTATTTTTCTTTAACGCTTTTACTGTAATGATACTGAGTATTTGCCGAAATACAGTACAATATTAGCAAATCTGAAATTTTGTATTATATACGATGTAATCTATTTATTTCCGTCCAATTCTGTATACGTTATAAACAATATTCGAGCTGGCTTGTGAATATAGGTTATAAACAAAATAATAAATACGATTCACAATTATAAAAACTTTAATATTAGACGCGTTTCAATGACATCTTCGATGATGTTAAACAATTGAAACTTAATTTAAAAAACTGAACATAACCTGTATGTTGTTGAAATGCGATCAGTTTTCCCCCCAAATACCGTTATTTAATGAACATGCTATTTTGTTGGCATGGCAGTTGGAAGAATAAAGCCATTTATAAATAGCCAAGTATGAGTAATTTGTTAAAATGTATTACTTTCGAAAATAAATCTTGTAATCTAAAAACAATCATATAAATCTGAAGACACTATAACTGTTGTCTATTAAAATATAAAACGTTATGACATTTAAATTAAGCTTTTTATACAACTTACTCCAACTTTAAGTTCAGAAAAACTATTGATTGTTTCAATTTGAAAAATTCCCTGTAGGTTATGAACAGTAAAAATAATGAGGTTATTATTTTACATATAATAAAACTGAAAATAATTAAAAATAAACGATCGAAAATTAACTAAATAAAACCAACTATCCGCAATACAAAAATCTTTATTTTACTACAATTACTTCAAGTACATTTCGATTACATGGTGATCATCTTCAGAAGTACTACTATTGAACCATTATACTGGACATATCTCCCCCCCCCCCACTTGCAGACCTCATTTCCCAATGGAACACACCTACTATCAACTCCTTGTGTTTAGTTATTTAATAATTTCTAACTTTTAAAAACTATGCCAGACTGTGTATTTTTGTTCCTTTATTATATTTTCGTTTGTTGTAAAATTTTCATTTCTTCTATTCTATGCCCTTATTAACCCAGAAGAGGGGGCACCCCAGTTTGTAACATCAACCGGCGCCAGATCTGACAAACCCATTTATGTTTTTAGTATATTCAGGAATAGAAATAAAGGCTAGATTTTTTGAAATTGATATACTTGTAAATTAGGTTCTATGAAATGGTTTTTTAGGAGTGTAATAAAAAAGTAAAAAGTGTTCTAAGAGATTTATTACATTTAAACCAACTAGTAGAAAATTATATATAAAAAAACAAAATTTCGTGCTAGGGATGGTAAAACAATAACTATACATTAAAAAATTATGCTAAACTTAAAGAAAACAACAGACTGTTTTCAAAAATGTTTAGACTTTGGTCTTACAAATTGCCCCATTCAGTGTTTGTTACGGTCCGGGCATACATACTTTGCATGGCCTAAACATATAATTTTTTGTCAGTACCTACAACTATACTAGGTTTTGCTGTCCTTTTCCTCGTACCTAGAGGGAATCAATACAGCTTGTTCTGCAGTTTTTAAACTGCAAGAGGGGCCAGCAACCTCTTGTCTTTCTAAGCAGATCTCAGGATTGATGTTAGTCAGTAAAAATCTGAGTTGAAGTTCTTCAGATTTTAATTTCAATGCCAGCTCTTTCAAACACCCCTTCCTACTTGTAGTTGTAGTTGGATTGTTTGCAATGTAAATTGTTTGGCAGTTAAATCCTGCCACATTCAATATAGAGTAGAATATAACCATTGGCCACCTGTTTCTGCTTCTAGTCACACTGTATGTAGCACACAACGTATCCAGAGTATCAACTCAACCTTTGGTTGAATTATAAAAAGTGAATATTTCTGGTTTCATGGCATCACCAGTACTCAATACAATCCTCCACATCTTCATCTGGGCTGTATCAAGCTCAGAATAAAAACTTTCATTTAGAAATTGACGAATGTAGTCTTTTTGAAGAACATTAGTTTATAAAGAAAAGAGTTTATAAAAACCTATTCAATATAGCCGATAATATTAACACTTTATTTGAAAAAATCATTCATAAACTCAAGAACAAACATTTTTTATTCATTTTAAATCACAAAATTCAGTAACACCAAGTCTGTCAGACCCGAATTGTAAATAAACACTGAAGTGAAATCGACATTACTTTGACCTTGAATGGGTTGCAAAAATAGACAGCTAGACAAAATTTTCTTGCTCCGGGTCTGTAAGACTTGGCCCCCTAGCTCCAGGGTTAAACAAATGTGTAGTATAATTCGAATCATTTTTGTAATATTTAAATGACCTTATATGTTTTTGTATCAGGTGTCAAAATTTCATCTTGTTTCTTCTACATATATGGCTTTGCAGTTACATTGCATTTTATAAGCCCTTACGCATTACATTTTTACTCAACTTATGTATTCTTTCTGTATTACCCTTTAATTTGTTCATTATTGCGTTGTTAGTTTTCATCCCAACATCTATATTACCATATATTTCTTGAAAAAAATTATTATTCTAATTTATAAATCTTTTCCCGTTTATGTGAAATTGGTTTATTTCTATCTCACTATTTCTTTTCCAGGATTTTTTAATTTTTATTCTTATTTTAATTTTTATCAATAAATTTCTTATTACTTCTTTGTTATATCATTATTCTATGCAATTTGAAAATAAGGACCTCTTAAACTACAGAAATGTTGTTAAGTCACGTCATTCCTCCTCCAACTAATTAGGGTTACTGAACATACAAAACGTTGAGCAGTGCAATCTGTGTCAGTAAATGATTTTGTGAGCGTGTAAATTGTTTAACAGACTTGAAGGCCACAAAAAATTGTTCTCAGAATTGCATTTGGCTCAAGGGCAATGTATTGAAGACTTTTAACTGTTGTCACTGAAGGAGCAGAGTTTCCATACCCTTTTATCAACTTCGGATGAATTTTTTTGGGGTTAATCCATCTAAATCAAAACATTTTATCACCGTACGATATTCAAGTCTATCCATTTTAACGAAAAATACGCAAGACGTCTATTGTTACTTATGTACAATATTGTGATTACTGTTAGTACTTACCGTCATGTAATGTGCAGTACTCCATTCCCTCTGTAGCTATTAACAACAAATGTTTGTTATCAAACGTGATGGCAATTATTTGGCTTTGAGAACTTATATAATAGAGCTGTACAGAGAGTATATGCATGGTACATTCACAATTTACACGTTAAAAAAAATACTACGTATCAAAATAAGTTTTAAGTTGAAGTTAAGAACAAGAAGTTTTTAGTCAGAAACATATTTCATCTAAAAGTGGCAATGTTTGAAAAAGAACAGTCTATTACGTTAGGTGATGCTGATGGAACAGATTAAACGATACTTGGGATTTTTTTTTACTTGAAAAAACATTTTATATTGAGTTGTTTTTTCCTTCCATACTTTAAAACCCGGAGTTTATTTTGTCTTTTTATAAATGTAGGTCTATTGGGCATTTTCTTCCAAAAGAGTCCTGTCTCATCGCAGTTGAAAACTTAACTAGGTTCGTATTCCCCATCCTCATTCATTTTCTTTAACTTTGGTTAGAAACTCGGCTGTAGCTTCTTTATCAGGAGGTGAAGCTTCTCCTATAATTTTGATGTTTTAAAAATTATAAATGTTCTGAAACCTATGCTCTTCTCTTCTGTACAATCTTTTTCCAGAAAACCTTTGTATAAACCTAACGCTTTTTGTTATAACATATTTTCATCAACAGTTTTCCTTTTCCTATGCATACCTTTCACTTAGATATTCAAGGCCTTTTCCACTCTCATTAAATTTTGTATCATGCACTGTAGCAGTGACCTTTGCTCTTTCCCGTAATATAGAAAAACTTGGATGAATTTTATTACCGTTTCTGAAAATTTCACAAATAGGATGATTTTCTTTCAACCTAAACCATATCCAAAATGTTCACTTTTTTACTTAACGAAAGAACACTTCAGCTTCTCTTAGACTAAGCACTATTAGACGCTTCACTACTGATATGCTTCGAGGCCATTATTGTCAAACAGAAAAAGATTTACAAGTTAAATTACGCAAATACTTTATTACTAACACGAAAAAGTGCAGCAGATAGGCTATTGTAACGGCTAGAAGCAGCCTGAAGGGATTTCAGAGGAAAGCAGTTAGTCTATGGAATCCAATGACTCAACAATCAACAATGAAATGCTACAGGTTAATGAATGTAAACAATACGGTACTGTATACATTAAAAAAAAAAACTGACACAGAGATGGGTGTTTACATACATATAAACCTAGCAACACCATTTTTTTGCATTCACTTATCACTTGACTTTAGTGTACTCAAATAAAGAATCTTACTTGGTATACTTTACCGGTATACTTGCAACTTTAGAGAACTATTAATTACATGCTCTCATTTTCAGGCTATTTAGAAGACAGTGTTCTTTTAAAAGGCAGATGTGTGAGAATTCTGTTGCTACGTCGTAAAACGGCAATGTTCTATTTATTTGTTTCACTTTACTGTGGTTAATTTTGGTCTGTTTTGGAGTTAATTTTGTTTATTAAGTTAAATAATTTATCAATTAAAAAATTTATTTGTACATAATCATTTATTATATTATATGTATTCAGTCTTCTAAAAAGCTTATAAAAGAGAGAATGTAATTAGTAGTTCTCGAAAGTCGACTCGCAAATATACCAAGTAAGATTCTTGTTTAAGTACATTAAAGCGTAGGATATATATGTGTGGCTGGGTTTCTCATTATATGTATTGATAAAAATTATTTTTGCAGTCAAAAATGTAGAAAAAATCTTGTCAACCAATTTTGTAAAATTGTGGGTAGTTTTTATCACCACAATACTTGTGTTTAATAAAACAAAACAAAAATCTTGTTCTAATGCCAAAAGCTCATTCTATTTATATTTATTGAATTTTGTAGTCCATTATGTTCAGTGAATCTTAATAATCACTTAAACAATAGTTTATGACTATCCAAACTTTTTTTTAGTAAATTTGTTAAAACTTACTGAGACAGAACGTTTTCGATCGCTATCTGCCGATCTTCATCATTGACTTCTGCTTGGAGATGTTGGGTCAAGCGGTGACGGTTTTAAAGGTAGGTTTTCGATAGTATCAAAGAGTATGTGCGATTTGTATTGTGTTTATTCATTTAATATGTTTGTATTTTGCGTTTTTGTGTCTGTAAATTTCATATTGTTCTAGTGTGTTGAGATGTGGTCCTTTTTTTGTACTAGACAAACTATGGTACAAAATACAAAAAAATTCTCAAATTAACACAACAGACAGGGAAAACAAATACATCACATTACTATTCATAAACAAAACAACAAACAAAATAGCCCGCAAATTTCAAAAAATAGGTTACAAAATAGCATACAAAACCAATAACAAATTTCAATACAAAATACAACACAACATCAACAACAAAGATAAACTACAAGCACCAGGCGTATACAAACTAAACTGCGACGAATGTAACAAATTCTTCATTGGGCAAACAGGTCGCAGCTTTAAACAAAGAGTCGAAGAACACAAACATAACACCAACTCAACATTTTACAATCACTTAAAAGAAACAGGACACAAATACACAGACATTTATCATAATTTAGAAATCCTACACATCAACAGAAAAAGGACCACATCTCAACACACTAGAACAATATGAAATTTACAGACACAAAAACTCAAAATACAAACATATTAAACGAACAAACACAATACAAATCACACATACTCTTTGATACTATCGAAAACCTACCTTTAAAACCGTCACCGCTTGACCCAACATCTCCAAGCAGAAGACACTGATGAAGATCGGCACATAGCGATCGAAAACGTTCTGTCTCAGTAAGTTTTAACAAATTTACTAAAAAAAAAGTTTGAATAGTCATAAACTATTGTTTAAGTGATTAATATATATATTTTTAGGGTTTTCATTATACAACCCATTCCAAACATCAAAGACCCTCAACATTAAAATAATAATTTTGATTTCAATTTTTGTAATAGTTTTGATTAATTTAAAATGATTTTTTTTTTACTCTTAATAGATAATTTTCTGCTCCTAATTTAAACTCTGCCTGAAACTAGAACAATAATATTTTACTATAAAGATACTTTTTCCATGAGGTTTTAGTTACAATCTTATTTTCCACTCCATAATTGTTAGTAATTAAAACCAACTATACTATTTAATTCGTTAAAGAAACATCTAATACAACCGCAATGAGATATTTTGTATCACTTGATTACACAGTACCATTCAGATACAATTAGGATGAAAAAGTAACTATGAAGTTATACAATTATAAATTTAGTTTTTCTGTAACAACAAGGTTGATGAATGGGAATTTTTTTTCTTCTTATTTGACATTTAAATCTCCAAGGAAACTGATTTTAAAGAAATAGAATGTAGATAAAAAGAAAATACAACGTTCAATACATAAAATTTCACAAATATTGTTTGAATAAAAAAGTTTTGGTAATAACTACATCTATATTTTTTATTATTGGATAATTGTTTTACACAAAATACAATAATATTCTAATTAGACTATTTCATTTAATACAATTTTCTATAACAAGAACTCCATTTATATATAATAATATACTAATAAAATATACTTACTTATAAATGCAAATTGAAAATGTAAAAACATTTCTTAACTTAGGAGGAATGATTTACATCTAAATTCTGTAATATAATTATGACAATATTAATGTAATATAAAACTAAATACCTATGACACATACTCTGTAAAATTAATAATTAAAAAAAAAATGAGCTTGAAAATATCAATAGTTTGATCAAACTTTTTGAAATCATCTGTATATCAGTTAAACCACAATTAACTTGACTAGGCAGTTTATCTTCAGTGAAATATTAAGTATGACTGTACTCTTACAACAATCATATTTATAAAAACAATGGTTATGAGTATAAGGTTCATTTTCAAATATTTATATAGTATAAATGTTATTAAAACACTTCAATAGATAATATTGTGAGGTAGAAGACAAATCAATTTGTTTATGACAACAATAAATTTCCTCTCCCCTTCATTTTATCCATCTAATACAATAATGTATGTTAATATGTCTGTTATATTATTAATATGAGTTACACTTATTTCCTTTTGTATAGGAGTGAATCCTGAAAGAATCAAAAAAACGCATTCCAGATTTGGCCACAAATTTAATATGAAAACTTTCAAGCAAGCTAAACTCCTATTAAAGAACTTAAACAAACCAAATATATGCCTGTCTACTAGGCATATCCCTGGGAGGTAATTTAGGTGATCCCATCATGGTCTCTCAGGCAACACTTTGGGATGCAACACTACTCCCAAAGACGTGAAGATCAATATATTTCCTCAAAGAATTTAAGTCAATGAGTTCCAAACGATCTTTATCTACGAATAAAAGTTCAGATGAAATTCCATGTGATGGTATGCCCCCGGTAGTCTGCACCCCTGAGATGAAGCAAAGATATGCTAAAGAGGGATTAAGTGGATGGAAGTGTTTTCAGAATGCACAAAAAATGAGGTGTTGATGGTACGTCAATTGTTTTGCTAATTTTCCTTCGGTTTTGTTTTGAAAAGCGAATGTACATAAGGGTTTACAAATATTTCACTAATACACCATAAAACATTTTTTTTTCTTTGAAATTAAATATTTTTCGAGTATTAAGGTATTTTTGAGTATTGAATCGCTTTTTTTATTTCACTCATTGGTTATTCAAATCATATTCCCATACTTACAGTAATATATTGTTCCAGTACTGCCATATGATAACACCATTTAATCACAATCACAATGTACTTAAAGTAATGACATCAGATGAATCCAAAAATTTTGGCCTCCAGTATGGATTGAGGAAAAGAACTTTTTTGTAAGCCAATATTTGGTACAATTTAAAAAAATGTTAAATATATAATTTTAAAAAAGTTGTTTGATAGATATATTTGCCAAATCTACCTTAAAATAAGTTGGTTTAGAAGGGATAATTTAACTATGAAAGTATTTTATTCTATTGCCAAACAATGTACAGGTTTACACAATATCTGTCAGCTATTTATTTTTTGTAGAATCATTAGTTAAAGCCAAATACTAACCATCAATACTTATAGCTTGTTCAATGGGCAAATTTGCAAGTCTCAAGAAACTTTGTAAATCATCTAGCTTCACTATTTTCAAAGCTAAGTTTTTTCTTTTCAATTGAAAAGACATCTGATGTAGCAATGTAAAGTAGTATCACAGTCACTTACAATAACCAAACTGAGCCAAAAGTAACTGAGTAATAACATAACTAAGTATGCCAAAGAATGTATTGGTTTATATACTTCTCCGTTGATCTATGATTTTACTGTTATAAAACCATATCCTGTGACAAGTTTAAAAACTTTACATGTGAGTTAGTAATATGTCTGCACCAGAACCTTCAATATTATTTTTTAATTACTTGGCCTAAGATGATCAAGCTGCTTTGCCTAAAATATTAAGCAGGTATCTACTTGATGGTTACAGTAACTTTCCAGCCACTTTTATTGGTCCTTGTATTTAGAATGGTTGTAATCTTCCAATCACAAACATACTTTTGTTTTGAAAGTGTTTAATGCAATTGTTTCCCTTTAAAAAATCATATAAAAATTGAGTTTAATGACAAGCTTTGTTTTTCTTATTTGATAGTAATTTTTTTCCAAAATCCCTTTTATATAATTTTAATTCCTTCCTGTACCATACCTCTCATCTTGACTAGGATTTGAAAAATGATCATTGTCCATATCAAATACTAAATTGACGACTTAAAATTTTCCATTTGCTGACAGTTATTTGAAAAGCTTGTGATACAAATTCTACGACCTAAAAGACACACACACACACTCGCATGCACACACACACACACACGCATGCACACACATATAATAAGTTAATAATATTTATAATAAGTTTAACTTTATATATATATATATATATATATATATATATATATATATATATATATATATATATATATATATACAAACTCAAGATAAATTCAGGAATTTCTCTCAGTTATGTTCACTCACACAGGTCTTGGGTTACTACTATTGAATGCAGTCACAAACTACTCGTATTTTGTATAAATGTTGTAACTTTTATATAAAAAAATACAAGATCTACAACTTTGAACAAAACTTTTGTAAGTATTTAATCCATTAAGGTTCTAAATTAGATGTGCTCTATAGCACTCAGCAGATACAATTTAATTTGTTGTGTCAATTGAGTATTACTTCCCCTAGAAAATATGTTCACTTTGAAAGAGCTAATTATTATATAATTCATAGGAAAGTAATTCTTTTATAAATTATTTGAACCTCATTTGATTTGTCATTATTATTTCTAATAAATTATTAGTAAAAGCATTAACATATTACTTAGTTTTGAAGTTTGCAATTTAGATTATACTCTCCTGCTAGCACCACAAAAATTCATTATTTACAACAAAAAAAATACTTTCGTCTATTAACAAGAAGTTTTTTATTTAAAATTTTATTTTACAATTAGATAAAATTTGAGACAATCTTTGTGTACATATATTGTAACTTTACAAAGTTACGATATCACTAAAATCAATTTAACATCTTGTACAAAAGATTCATCTTGGAAAGCCACAGAGTTTCCAATTTTACACAAAAACAAACTCCCAAATGACACCAAGTAAAAACAATACTAAGCTTCTCATTCCAGTTAACATAAACACTGATAAAAGGTTCTATTTGAATATTTGGAAAGTTTGATACAAGTAAAAACAATACTAAGCTTCTCATTCCAGTTAACATAAACACTGATAAAAGGTTCTATTTGAATATTTGGAAAGTTTGATAGAATGTCAAATTATGGGCTATATTTTTCTTTATTTATGCTGTCTGACAAGCAATAAATGTCCCTTAGATAGCACAGACTACTCTTTTACATGACATACCTACGTTAATAAACTCTCTTGTAGCAAACAAATTCTGTTTGGTAGCAATGACAAACATCCATGAAGGACTGAGTATGTCACGAAATATTAGGACTGCAAAGCTCTCTGTGAAGTGCAGTGGGTTAACTTTAATGCTGAATTGCTTAAAATGGGAAATTCAAAACTTTTGTACAACTTTTTATTTTGAAAAAAATTAAAATATCGAAAAATAAAAGATAAAAAATCAGTCATTGTTTTGAGATATATTTAACATTAGTTCAAATGCTAATTTGACTTGAGACCAGTTCAGGTCTCATTTTCTCTGGAATTGATCATAATTTATTACCCCAAAACCTGAAACCAAAATATTAAGAGCGAGGATGAAGTATTGCGAGATTAAGTAAACATTTCATTAAATTCAATGGATCAAATTTTTGCAATTTTATTGTTTATTTATGTTCTCCCATTTCAATCAAAACATTTTATTACAAACGTTATGAAGATTTTACAAAACACATTTTGTTATAAAATTTGGTCAGTTACTCTAGCTATGAGTATCTCATTAAAATGAGCGCTTCTAGTGAATAGATAGATTAATACCCTCACACCTATTAAACTTCTTCCAAACTTAACCAACACATTTTATTATGATAGAGTGTCTGGACCTAACTAACTGATATTTAAGTAAATATTTATAAAACCCTCAAGATGTACAATCCAAAAAGTGCAAGTCAAAATGACTTTTCTTAAAATTTATAAAATAATTGTTTTAGCATAATTTAGGTTAAATTGTCTTTTTACTTCAACTATAGTCCTTATAGATTTAGAATTTATTTCCATTATCAAGCAATACTTGGTTTTAATTTTTATATCAGATTTAATAATTTATATGAACAGTTCAAAAAAGATTAATAATGTAAAAGTCAATATCATCATTATACAGTAAAGATAAGATTTAGTTTTCAAGGTTAAAAATAATCAATATAGTATTTTGGCCTGTGCCAAAAACGTATACAAATTGGACCTGTCATATATAAATCCAATCATCCTTAATTATAAGTAATCATTTTACCCAATGTAAGTAACTTTGTAATGGTTATAAAATGTGAAATTCGTTTTATAAAAGCATGACATTATTACTAAAGCCATTCATCAGTCAATTCACATTAACAGGGTTAACTATCACGAAGCCCCCCACAAATTTTCATTAGCAGTTTTGTAATTGTTGTTTGGTTATTGTTCGATGTGTAAGTCTTTTTAGTACAGTATTAACTGTAGTACTGGCAGTGGTTGACACAAATTATGAGTTATTTGCGTCAAGAGGCATGAAACAACTGCACCCTGAAAACAGCTAAAAACTGGAACTACTTTGTTAATCTGGGAAATACATTAACCCTTTGAGCAGTAACTTTCCAAACAACTAACATACCTCAAAAAGTCAATTTTTTAAAAATTCGATAAAAACTGTTCTGTCATTATATTGATAATTTATATTGCATCAGTTCAGAAATTATATTATTTTTTTAAAAATCCATTTCTGATAGTAAACAATAGAAAAATAAATAGATTTTGTAAGCCTTGTCTTAAGATATGATTTATTATTCCCAAAATTAATAAAAAAATTTGTATTTTACTATTCAATAAAACAATATTAATATTAATTACCAGCATTCAAAAAAAATGGTGAAGATATCAGATTTCTACAAGCTTAAATTCATGTATGAAAGTGTTCGAGGTGAAATGCACAGAGCGATGCACGCAAGATTAATAGTATTATAATAACTAATTTGTCATCCCTACTTGGTCAGTAGTTTTTGGTGCTTGATGTTCTTTTTAAAATAGTAGATTCAAGGGAGAGGGCATTATGCACATTTGATGCATAGACGTATTTTTTAAAAACAGAAGTAATGTTTGGCCAAGTTTTTTTACAGAATTTTATTTTAAAATGAGTTTTGAAAGTAATCTGTCAATTAAATGTGTCTGTATTAATTAATTAATTAATTATATCTCTAAACGCAATATCCAAACCGACCAATCCATTTTCAAAACTTAAATCATACTCTTTTAGTTTTGAAAATTAGTTTGAAACTAAAAGAAATACTATTTATGTTTTGAAAATAGTCACTTCGAAACGTATTAACAGAGGAAAATATTGTAACGTTAGAAAAGGCAGAAAAACTGTATTCAAATGTATAGAAATATTCCTAACAGAAATGAAGATGAGTCTATTAAGAACACCAACTTTTAGATTTACAGTATGTCTAATACTTTAAACAATTGAAACAATCTTGCGAGAGGATATCTCATATACATACCACAATTTAATTATTTACATAATTTTTCTAATTTGTGAACTTCCTAGTCAAAGAGATAAAATATTTTAACATGAGTGGAATTAGATGATAATTTTCATTTGTTAAATCTTTCTGTATTAAAATACAGAATTCATAACTAATTAAATTTTTGATTTGTATTATTCTTAAAACGTCTCTTTCTTTGAAACATACCCATTATTAATTTAATGAGAATGCACATAGCTTTTGCAAGTTAATTATAAATTATGTAACATTTAACTGCAATATTCAGCCTCTATTATAAATAGTCTTACACAAACGTATTGCTATTAGCTGTGAAATATCCTAAGTGGCAGCGGTGAAGCTGGAATACTAATCATAGGATTTGACAGGAGTTAACTAAACCTGCCCAGTATACAATACTAATATAACATGCTTCTGACACCTATCCGATGTGATTAGAACCAAAATTTGTTTATAAAAATTGCCAAGGTATGGTTTTTCACTAACGAAAATATGTATATCGGAACATATACCTTAAATACTGCTTAAAAACAACAATTTATGTGGCTTCTAGCATGGAGATGTGACAGCTGTGTTGTTACTGTTCAAAATAATAACTAAAATTTTAAAAAATACCCTTTGATATTGAAAATTATTTTCTGAAAGTAAGAGTTTAAAAAGTAGGAAAAAACTTGTTAAGTACCCAAGAAAAAATGTAGAATCCTTATCACTTGTGAAATAGTTTAGAAAATTTTTATTACAGTATATTAAAAAAACTACAGTTTAGTATAACAACATAATCCAAAAAACAAAATAAAATTACAGAGAAGGGGAAGTATATTAAAATCCCTTCTATACGCTATTTTAGAACATCAGGTAATTTCCAAATAGTAGAAACATTAGAAAAACTTAATTATGTTTTAAGCAGCAATGAGAAAATTAATTATTGTCTGTGACAATTTTATGAACAATTTGTAATATCTAAACCAATAGAATTTATTTCAGATGAATTTAAGAAAAGTTGCATATCGAATAATACTATTAGCCATGACGATGATATTTGATGGGTTTTATAAACCTGAAGCAGAGAATTCAAAGTGTCTAATAATGAATTGAAGAGAATTATGAAGTAGGAACTGTAGAATAAACAAAAATAGAACTTACATAAATTTGACCATTAACTTATTTTAAATTTAGAAAATATTTCTTATTATATGATTTCATAATCAATTAATTAGAAGCATTTAATGAAAAGATTAGGCTAATTTTTTGTTATGTTTGTTAATAATTTACTTAATAGAAAAAGTCAATGAAGTAATACTACAATTAATACAACTATTGACAGTAAATCCAAAATCACAATATAAGAACAATAATCAAATAATCACAATATAAGAACAATAATCAAATAATCACAATATAAGAACAAAAAACAACATAAGATCAATAAACAACATAAGAACAATAATATTACATTGATTTGTAAGATTAAATGCTAATTTACACTTTAATCATCATAGGCTGTAAAACTATAATCAACTCTTACAAATTTTGTGATGTACATCTTCAGGTTTTTTATAAATTAACTACTTTTGGTATAACTTGACAAAAATACCACTACTTATTGATATTTTTTTTTAGAAGACGTATTTCGGACTAGGTCAGTGCTTTGTTCAATGCTGTGACTCTCACTCTTGTCCATGACTCATAGCATTGAACAATGCACTGACCTAATAGAAAATGCATCAGCTGAAACATATCAGTAAGTAGTTAATTTTTTTGCCAAGTGATACCAAAAGTAGTAATAATTAAGTATTAAAAAATCTAGTAATTTTGTTTTGTTTGTGTATAACTTCAATGATGTAATTACACCCTCTGAACATGACTTTCAGCATAGAAACTTTTAATCTTGTATAATTTTTTAAACATATATATGATATTATTTTACTAATTATATACTAGTACTTTGAAATTTTCAGAAATTTCAAGAATTTAAGTGCTCTACTCTTTTTTTTCTTTCAAAAAATGGATTTTGCTTCCAATTAAGTTAATAATTGTCAGTAGATAAGAGTTTATAGTCTTAAGTACCAAAATATCTCTGTAGGCATTAGAAGTAGTTTAGTAATTGTTTTCAATACCAATAAGAATTGGAAATCCGTTTTCATTATTTGAAATGTAGATAAATAATACTCCACATGTATTTAACCCTTAGCACTAGGATTTTTTTAATATGCTTTGCTTCCCCACTTGTAATTAAATTGAGACAAATTCCTCACCTGCAAGTTACATTATTTTTTGTGGGAAACTTTGTTTTCTCTTACATGATGTTAGTACACTAAGCTATTTTTATTTACTAATAGAGTAGGTTTATAATTTTAATATCTTATTTGTACTTTTGCAGAGTATGATATCTTTCAAAACAGTCTCTCAGATAAAGTCCTGGTTTTCTGCTGCATGTTTTGTAGTAAAACACTGTATCCCTTCTGCCTCCTTTCATCTTCCCCTTACTGCAAACTGCACAATCCTTTGAGTTACTTTTATCATTGGAATAAATTAAATCTAATTTCCCATTCAGTCTCTCTTCCTTGTCAGTAGTTGATGGCCGACTCCTCTTACTACACTGGTTATTCCTGATATCACCAACGAGTTCCCTCACCAAGTTTTGGCAAAACCATTTTTGTTTAACAGGATTTTCTCTCCTTTCCTTTTTTTATTATAGATAATAAAACTGTTTACTACAGCTACATTCAATAGCCAGAAAAACATTGTCTCGTACAGCCATTTATTTGTTCGTCTCGTAAAACTGTACGGTTCATTATAATGATCAGCGAAATATACACCACCCATAAACTGGTTATATTTACAAATAACTGTTGGTTTAGTTATTTTGTTTATGAAATTGAACTACATTCTAATAAATCAGGATCAAGTAAAATAAAGGATCCTAAAAATATCAAGACCTAAATGCCTTTTTGCCCATATATTTTTCACATTCATTACCCTTATGACGTCTTAGCCAGTCATTACAAATATGATTGAAATCACTTCGAAATCGTGTTCAGGAAAAATTATTCTATTCAATGACCTAATAATGTTATATTTTTGAGCATATTTTCTCAATAAAAATATTGTTAAAAGCACCTACAGCACAAAATAACTAACAATACTAGTTACCTAAGATTAAACCCTTATGTACATTTCGATGACCATGTCGTCATCATCAGAGGGTTTTATTACAAAATTACATTTTAGAATACAATAACTTACAAACTATACTGACCCTTGAGGTAAAGGTCAGTCTAGTTCGTAAATTATTGTATTCTAGATTGTAATTTTGTAATAGGACCCTCTGATGATAATAAAGTCATTGAAAAGTACATAAGTGTTTAATCTTAGGTCAATTGTATAGTTAATTATTTTTTATCATTTATGTGGTATTGGGGTGTTTGCCAATATTTTTATTGACATATATTGTACCTCTGTACTCTTGATATTGTATATATTTTGTCAAAAATAAGAGCAATGAACAAAAATTCATTAACAGGGTATAGTATAAAGTACAAGGAGGAAAATGATTTGTTTTTACTTTCCCTTTTATTCGACATTCTCGCTTACTATTCATATGTCCTCTGTAGGGTCTTGAATGAAACTTTAAAATTTGTTTTAACCTAATTTACTGTATGTTATTTAATAGCTAATATTAAACATTATAAAACTATGTAAGTTTTAATTTCATGAATGTGGGAAAATTTTTATATATACAATGTAAAAGCCTTTGTTTAACCACCTTCCTTATCATAGAATTTGTGTGATTTGACTTGACACAGAACTTCCACTACCACTTAAAGTAATTTTCTGTCAATTCATGTTAAGTTTTATTCAATCTCAAGTACAATAATTATAGACTAAATACTAAAGAAAATACTTGGGGACAGATTTGAAATGTCATGCTCATATTTACAACTTACCTATAACTAACAGTTATATGTTTAACACAAAAAAGTATATAATAGAGTTTTTGAAATAAAACCTACTTGAAACTGATTCCTTATACAACAAAATATTGATTATATGAAAACTATATAGAAAATACTATAAATTTAGCACTTTCATTTGCAAAATACTCCTGTAGTATTATATTAATAATAATTATTAGTATTATAAATAAAAATTAAATATAAATACAAATAAATAAAAATAATATCAAAAAGCAAGAAATGAAATTTAAGTCATAGCAAGAAAATAAGACGACAAATGATATCATCTAAAAGGTTAAGTTAATTATTATCCGCAATTTAATTATATTTTTGTTTATATTAGTAATACTATTGTTTTGCTTTGA
The DNA here is from genome assembly GCA_036971475.1 of Prosapia bicincta. Classification (NCBI taxonomy): domain Eukaryota; kingdom Metazoa; phylum Arthropoda; class Insecta; order Hemiptera; family Cercopidae; genus Prosapia; species Prosapia bicincta. The sequence goes on from JBAIZL010000001.1 coordinate 362,817,874, forward strand.
TGATGCATGCTTTGTATATTAGTTGTTATGTCTATGCATGTTTCAAAGTGCTAGGTTAGTTTTGTTATCACTGTTGTGCTGTTATTCGTGGCTGCTCCACTTTCTGTTTGTACTAAGAAAGAGCAATGATCAGTGATCCATTTATTGTGGTCGGAGGATGTATCAGGGCTTGAAATTCATCGAATACTTTTAGTACAATACGGGAAGTGTTTTGTCACAACAGAGTGTCTAGAAATGGAATAAAAATTTCAAAATTGGTCGCACAAGAGATATGCGTGATGAAGGAGCCGGACAACCATTTATCACCACAAATGAGGAAATCATCCAGCGTTCAAGTAAAATTGTTCTGTTAGACCGACAAATAACTATTGAAAAAGTGGCACCTTATCTGCAAATTAGTCACGGTACTGTCTACGAAATCATCTATAACAGACTTGGGTTTCATAAAGTTTGTGCAAGATGGGTCCCAAACGAACTTACAAAGTTGAATAATCAAACAGGTTTGGACATTTGACAAACACTTTTGGATCACTAAAGTAACAACATAATGACGGGGCAACTTCTTAGACAGGATCATTACTGGTGACAAAACATGAACCCATCCATTACAAAACTGAGAGTAAACAGCAGAGTATAGAATGGAACATGCAAATTAGCCACGCAAGAAAAAGTTCAAGACCCAACCATCCGCCGGAAAACTGATGCTTATGATTTTTTTGAAACTCACAAGGTCCAGTACCAGAACATGAGGAAAGGGGCACAACAATAAATAGTTTATATTACATTAAGATAGTTACAACTAAGCTAAAGCCTGCAATTCAAAGCAAACACAGAGGACTTCTGCCTAAAGATGTTGTGTTGTTGCACAATGCCTGTCCACATACTGGTAAAATGACATAGTCCTGATTTTACCCTTCTAACTATCACTTGTATGGTCCACTCAAATGGCATTGAAAGAAGCGGTGCATTCCTAGCTTGCAGGTCAACTGAAAACCTTCTTTTATGAGGGTATCAGGAAACTTGTACAAGTGCGTTGAAAACCAAGAGGACTATGTCAAAAAATGATATACATATAGTTTTCTTATTTGATTATAATAAAATTTTATAACTACATTGCGGATAATAACTTACTTACCTCATATATACAGGATATATATATATATGTGTGTGTGTGTGTGTGTGTTGTGTGAAGTTGTTATATTACTATTGTAAATACTTTTATCCACCACTAAGTGCAATAATTTTACCTTGTTGTGATGAGGCACCTTTCGGTCATTTGACCATTGTCGAATCACTGATATTTTTCTGGTGTAGATGTTTGGTCCATGATGTTGATATTTGTTGACGTTACCGGACCGAACATCTACACCAGAAAAATATCAGTGATTTGACAATGGTCAAGTGACCGAAAGGTGCCTCATCACAACAAGGTAAAATTATTGCACTTAGTGGTGGATAAAAGTATTTACAATAGTAATATATCAACTTCATAAAGTCAGTGCAACAGAATGGACAACGTAAAATATCAATATATATATATATATATATATATATATATATATATATATATATATATAACCGAGATTTCATATCCGCTTTTTTCATAACTGGTAAAAACCTCCAGCATAACTGGTGAATAACTTTATTCAACCTCCAGCAAGCTATATAGAAAGTAGAAAGCAACAACTAAAGCATAATTTTTACACTAAAATATACATAGTAGTTTCTTAACAATTAGGATTAATTATAGTTATTTTTAAAAGGTATATTCTCTAAAAAAATACTACAATTTTATAACTAGTAATCAAATTAGCTCATGGGATATTAAGAAACAATATTCCATATTTTACAACTTAATAGTAAAAACTTAATTGTATAAAAATTATTTTCCTTAAGTTAATTTGTTGTGCAAAAAAATCATATTCTTAAAAAAATATAAGCAACAGAACAAATTTTTCAACATAATTTATTTATTTCACGCTCTTACAATGTTTTGCAAGGTCAGGCAAATTTTTTTTTCAAAAACTTTAGTATCAAAAAAGAAGGTCTAGATGCCCTTCCATTAGTTTATGCGCCTATATTGCCTATATTACACACATACAAAGTAACTACTTAGCTGTCGTACAAATTCACTTGCATGCTTATACTACTACACTATACAAAACAAAATAACAACTTGGCTATATAACAGCTTCTACTAAAATAATTTTTTTTAATTTGAACACAGCACCATAAGTGTTCAAAGAATTTTTATATTTTACAAGTTAAAAATTATATAACAAAAAATTGTAAATCAAGAAAAAAAATTATTGTAGGTCAATTTGACAAATATGAAACACTTGATACAAGAATTCCTGCAGAGCCTCATTAACCCAAACTAATTGGGATTAAGACTTGTTTGAGCTACCATATTTTTTTTTGAATTATTTAGAACTCATGTGTAATAGTTATAAAAAATGGCTGAACTGATCAGGAGGTATGCTGTTCCTTTTAATACATCTAATTACAAAACATAATTATCACCCAAAGTTTGCTTCAGATACATAAAACCAAATAAAAGTTATAAACTTATTTTTAATGATTCCAACAGATTTTCCCCATGGGACAAAAACTGGAGAAATGATAAAATATTTTCTCCCTGTCACAATTTTCTCTGAAAGCCTCACACATTATTACACAATTTTAATTCTTTGTTTCAAAATATAAGACATTGTCCAGTGACATTTGACCATTGAATGAATTTACAAACATCATACAAGTGTGTTTCTATTGAATTCATATATTAAAAAAAAATTTTCTTTAAAAAATAACTGTTTATAAATTTAATTATTAGATATAAAAAAATAACTTAAAAATTAGTCCATAGTAAAGTTAAACCTTTGTTCCAATAGCTTCAAGGTTTAAGTAATATGTTTTAACTCAACAAAATGAAGATGAAAGAGGTGATAGTGCAGAAAAACACCAAACAGGTTGTGTTAACTGTTTCTCATGATCTAACTACTGCGTCTAAAAACAGGTAGCAGATATTTTGTTGGTTTTTTTCTACCTTCCATCAAAGAGAGAAGCAATTTTTTGGTGGGCCTTCAAGAAAACTTCCCTCAAGAAAGTTGTAAAAAAGAAACTTGTTATTACCAAATGACTTCACTCCAAATGGAAGCAAAAATATACGATGAGAAAAGTGGGTAAAATATGCTGTTAGAGATTGATAGGAATGAAGAATCGAGATGAACCAAAACCAGAAACATATTTATAAATGGGAGAATTTAGTTGACAATTTCCAGACAATATTTTTATTTTAGCTGCTTGTTGTAATCATCTTGAAATTGCCAATTAAATTATAAGTAATTATTCCGTGACAGAGTGAATACTTTTGAACCTACTTATTGATGACGCATTTCAAAATAACATTTCGTTCACTCAAAATGAAAACAATTACTTTTTATTTATAGTTTTATTTTGTTTCAGCACATTTTCAAATACAATAAATCTTTTTAAAAAAATTTTTTTGTACAGTTTGCAAATAATACACCATACAAATAATTTTACCAAGATATGAAAATTATGTACAGGGAATATTTTTTTCAAATAATCAAAATCAAATATCCATATAATTAATAAAAGAAACCACATATGCATTAGTTGGCTTTTGCAAAATTTGTTAACTTAATTTTCCAATTCAATCAAGATATACCCAATTTACAAAGATTGGAATAAAAATATGTTGGAATCAGACTAATTAAACACTTACACACAATAACCTGTTATAATTCTTAACATCCTGCCAAAAATGTGTTTCATATGAGGAATCAAAATTGGCATCAACCAACAAATTCTAAGCAACTCAAATTAAAATTTAGAAAAAATTTCTCATGAAGATCTTTGAAAATACTTTTAAAAAAATCTTACTGATCATACCTGTAAATTTAAAAGATAAAATAATAATGTTTTGGAAAGGTTTTTCGCTATAACTTGGGCATATCTTAAGACCTTAAACATCGTTTTTTTTTTTATAAATTTAGATTAATCTTATTTTCCTCTATTTTAATAAATAAAATAGTGAAGTACACAAAACTCCCAGGACGAATAAAAGTTATTTTTTTCAATTTTGAAATAAACAAAGATGGTAAGGATTATGTCAAATATGTAACATATAATTTAAGGTTTCTGGTTTTTGAAGTCAGTCGTCTTTTAAATGAAGCCTTACACAACTTTGTTCATTTTTGTAGTATTATATTTTAAATGTGTTTTTTCATGTGTAACTTTAAACCACTGGAAGTTAGGCAAGAATAAACACATTCTGTACACGAATAAGTCGTTCCATCTTTATGGCATCGTTTATGAATCTTGAGTTTCTTAGACGTTGAACAAGTAAACCTGCAATGATTACACCTGAATCTATTTCCTTTAAAACTCTTGTTTGTACTAACTACAGCATTGTGTATTTTACTGTGTGATCTAAGACTGGATGAGTTGGAACAGATGAAATCACACTCACTACATTTATAAGGTTTCTCTCCTGAGTGCACTCTCAAATGTGACTTTAAACTACTTGGACTTGATGTAGAGTAATCACAATCAATGCATTTATATGGTTTTTCGCCTGTATGGATTCTAGTGTGCATTTTAAGACTACCAGAATTAGTGCATGCATAATCACAGTGCTTGCATTTGTATGGTTTTTCGCCCGTGTGAACTCTAATATGAACTCTGAGAGTACTTAATGTTGCGCATGCGTAATCACATTCAGCGCACTTAAAAGGTTTTTCCCCAGTGTGAGATCTTCCGTGAATTTTAAGACTGCTTGAATTTGAGCATGAATAGTCACACTCAGTGCATTTGTAAGGCTTTTCCCCAGTATGAATCCTCATATGGATCCTCAGGTTATTCGGTTGTGTACAAGAATAATCACACTCTACACATTTAAATGGTTTTTCTCCAGAATGCGTCCTTTTATGTACAATCATGCTATTCGAATCTGTAGAAGTATAATCACACTTACTACATTTGTATGATTTATCACTGCTATGGTTCTTCATGTGAATTTTCAGGCTACCTGATGTTGTACAAGCATATGTACATTCAGTACATTTAAAAGGTTTTTCACCAGTATGAATTCTTAAATGAGTTTTTAGACTGCTTGAATTAGAACATTTGTATTCACATTCGGTGCATTGATATGGCTTTTCTCCAGTGTGTATTCGTAAGTGCGACTTGAGAGCACTAGACTGGCAACAAGAGTAATTACACTCAGAGCACTTAAAAGGTTTTTCACCTGTGTGGTTAGACATATGCCTCTTCAGTCGGCTTGATGTTGTGAAAGAAAGATTACATTCTGAACATTTATATGGTCTTTCTCCACTATGTGTGCGTAGGTGAATTCTGAGACTACTAGAATTTGAACATGCATAATTGCATTCAGTACACTTGAATGGTTTCTCTCCAGTGTGCACCCTCATATGTGATTTAAGACTTCCAGACTGACTACATGCATAATCACATTCAGTACATTTAAATGGTTTTTCTCCAGTATGGTTTGAAAAGTGGATTTTAAGTGAACTAGATGTAGAACATGAGTAGGTACAGCAAGGACACTTGTATGGCTTTTCTCCAGTATGTGTCATTTTGTGAATTTTCAAACTGCTTGAATTTGAACACGCATAATCACATTCGTTACATTTATATGGTTTTTCACCAGTGTGAATTCGCATGTGTAAAGTAAGGCTGCTGTTCTGAGAAGAAGCATAATCACATTCCGTACATTTAAATGGTTTTTCACCAGTGTGAATTCTTGAATGGGATTTCAAACTACTTGATGTTGCACAAGAATATTGACAATCTGGACACTTGTATGGTTTTTCCCCTGTATGGGACCGCATGTGTATCTTAAGGCTGCTTGAGTTGGTACAAGAATATTCACAGCAGACACATTTATACGGTTTTTCACCGGTATGAACCCTAACATGAATTTTGTAACTGTGTGAAGATGAACTAGAATAACCACAGTGTTTACATTTGTAAGCTTTTTCTCCAGCATGGCACCTTTTGTGAATTTTAAGCCTGTTTAATGAAGAGCAAGAATATACACAGTGCCCACATTTAAATCGTTTTTCTTTTGTGTGGTATTTGACATGAATCTTAAGAGATCCAGAGTTGGAACAAGAATAACTACAGAATTTACACTTGAATGGTTTTTCACCAGTGTGTTTCCTTATATGAGATTTAAGACTGCTTGACGATGAACAAGAATAGTTACAAATAGAACACTGATAAGGTTTTTCGCCTGTATGTATCCTTAAATGGATTTTCAGAGTACTTGATGAAGCACAAGCATAATCACAAGTATTGCATTTAAAAGGTTTTTCACCTGTATGGGTTCGAGTATGCATTGTAAGGCTATTTGATGTTGCACAACGATACTCACAGATGTTGCACTTGTAAGGTTTTTCACCTGTATGAACTCTTAAATGCACTTTAAGAACACTTGTTGAGGAACAAGAATAATTGCAGAATGTACATATAAAAGGTTTTTCGCCCGTATGATGTCTTACATGAATTTTCAATCTACTGGAAGTTGTACACGAATAATCACAGTATGTACATTTATATGGCTTTTCTCCTGTATGTACTCGCATGTGCATTTTCAGACTGCTTGTTTGAGAGCAAGAATATTCGCATAATCTACATTTTAATAATTTTTTGTTTAAATGTGTTGTCAAGTGTTTCTTGAGTGCACTAGATGTACTACAAGAATGACTGCAGTATGTGCAATGATAAGGTCTCTCCCCAGTGTGAATTCTAGTATGCACCTTGAGTGTACTTATCAAATCGCATGAATATTCGCAATCTGTGCATTTGAATAGTTTCTCACCAGCATGCTCTGTCATGTGTAATTTAAGACTACTCATTTCTGAACAAGAATACTCACATAACCTACAATTATATAATTTTGTTTTCAAATGTGTTGTCATGTGTTTTTTAAGTGCACTTGAAGTAGAGCACGAATGTTCACAAGCTGTACAATGGTAAGGTTTTTCTCCTGTGTGTGATCTTATATGTACTTTAAGTGTACTAAACGAGTGGCAGGAATATTCACAGTCTGTACATTTAAACGGCTTCTCGCCTGTATGATACCTCATATGCACCTTGAGACAACCAGATGTAGCACAGCAGTAATCACATATTGTACACTTATATGGTTTTTCTCCAGAATGATATCTCTCATGAACTTTTAAAGAACTTGAAGAAGCACATTTATATTCACAGATGTTACACTGATATGGCTTTTCCCCCGTATGAATTCGCATGTGTACTCTAAGCGCACTTGATGATGCAGAGCGGAAAATACAACAAGGACACTTGAATGGTTTTTCGCCAGTGTGGATCCTAATGTGAAACATAAGACTACTTCTTGCAGAAGAAGAATAATTACACTTTGAACATTTGTACGGTTTTTCACCAGTGTGGTATCTTAAATGAATTTTAAGTGCTCCAGAGGAAGCACATGCATATTCACAATGTGTGCAACGATATGGCTTCTCTCCAGTGTGGTATCTCATATGAATTTTAAGGCCACTAGACGACACACAACTGTAATCACACAATGTACATTTATAAGGCTTTTCACCTGTATGAGATCTTATGTGAACTTTAAGACTGCTTGATGTAGCACATGAATAATCACATCTCACACACTTATAAGGCTTTTCTCCTGTATGTATCCTCATATGAATAACGAGGCCACTGGATGTAGAACTTGTATAATCACATAATTTACACTTGTATGGTCTTTCTCCTGTGTGTACTCGTAGGTGAGATCTTAAGCAGGAAGAAGTTGAACATGAATAGTTACAAATTAAACACTTATAAAGTTTTTTTCGAAAATGTTTACTTTTATGTAATTTGCGCTTTTTTCTGTTTGAGAAATATATACCTTGGACAGTGGACTGGAAATTGGAACTGGCTTCTTCATAATATGAGAAATCTGAAAACGAATTAATAACAACCAATAAAACAGCAAAAACCTTTTAAACAACTCTTCAGTAAATATATACAGTAGAGCTTTGATTATCCAAGGTAATGTGAACCAAGGGTGCCTGAAAATTATTGGATTTGGATAATATGAACTCTGTCAAGAATCAAGAAGGAAACTTATGGTAAACTGGTGAAATGAAAGATACAGTTGTCAAAAAATGTGAAAAAAAACTACTAAATTATTACGTTAAAAACTGACAAAAATAAATATTCAAAATGAAAAACGTATACATAATTTGACAAAGTATTTTTACATCATTATTCTAAGAGTAAAGATATACTGTATATATATATATATATATATATATATATATATATATATATATATATATATATATATTTTAGGTTAGTTTTGGTTGGTAAAGATTATTTAGATTTTTTGGACTAGGAGACTGACAGACTTACCTTGGTAAGAGTCCACACTGTAGTCTTGAAATAGAAACACATAAAAGCACTTAAACTATATATATATATATATATATATATATATATATATATATATATATATATATATATATATATATATATATATATTAACTATCTATATATATATAGATTTTTTGGACTAGGAGACTGACAGAGAGTCCACTCTGTAGTCTTGAAATAGAAACACATAAAAGCACTTAAATATATATATGGCATCGCTTTATAATTTACTACATAAAATGCACAAAATACCAATGAACTTAAATGATCAAATAAAAGAGAAAAATATAATATACCAAATTGCTTTAGAAAATGGATATAAAAGAAAAACTATAGATAAATTAAATAATAACATAATAAGAAAACAGAAACTCCAAAATAACTTTGTACCTAATAAGAGAGAAAATATTTTGACAACTTTTACATTCACTGGTAACGAAATAAATAAAATTACAAGATTATTTAAAGAAACAAATTTACAAATTACATATAAAACTGATAATAAAATTAAAAATTTAATAAACAATAACAAAAATCAAAATAATATGCACGAAAGAAATGGAGTATATAATATAAAATGTCAAACTTGTAATAAATTATATGTAGGACAAACAAAAAAGAAATTAAAAGAAAGATACAAAGAACATTTAAACGCTTATATCAAACCAAACATATACAAATCAGATTTAGCTAGGCATTGTATTGATAATGGACACGAGTTTCCGGAAATAGAAAATATGAAATTAATAAAAGAATTAAATAAAGGATTAAAAATGAATATATTTGAAACATTGGAAATTTATAAGCATAAAGTTAAAGACAAATTATTTGATGAACAAATTCAAGTGAGATCAAGGCACCAAACTATTTATAAAGTCATTGATGTTATAGAAAAATGTACATAAAGTGCAATAATTATAAACATATGATTCTTTGTAGTACATATGATTTAATTTTGTAAAAGTATTTTATTAGATAATTATTTTTCCTGAAGATGCTGATACTTTTTTATCGGCGATAAGCTTTGAATAAATATATTCATTAAAAGTATCTTGTGTTTGAAATATTTTAAATTTATTAAATATATATATATATATATATATATATATATATATATATATATATATATTTATTAAATATGGTGATATGTTTTCTTGTAATATAGTTAATAAATTTAAAATATTTAAAAAACAAGAATACTTTTAATGAATATATTTATTCAAAACTTTTCGCCGATAAAATAGTACCAGCATCTTCAGGAAAATAATTATCAAATAAAATATTTTTACAAAATTAAATCATATGTGCTACAAACGACCATATGTTTATAAGTATTGCACTTTATGTAATTTTTTTCTATAACATCAATGGCCTTATAAATAGTTTGGTGCCTTGTTTTCACTTGAATTTGTTCATCAATTAATTTGTCTTTAACTTTATGCTTATAAATTTCTATTGTTTCAAATATATTCATTTTTAATCCTTTATTTAATTCTTTTATTAATTTCATATTTTCTATTTCCGGAAACTCGTGTCCATTATCAATACAATGCCTAGCTAAATTTGATTTGTATATGTTTGGTTTGATGTAAGCGTTTAAATGTTCTTTGTATCTTTCTTTTATTTCTTTTTTGTTTGTCCTACATATAATTTATTACAAGTTTGACATTTTATATTATATACTCCATTTCTTTCGTGCATATTATTTTGATTTTTGTTGTTGTTTATTAAATTTTTAATTTTATTATCAGTTTTATATGTAATTTGTAAATTTGTTTCTTTAAATAATCTTGTAATTTTATTTATTTCGTTACCAGTGAATGTAAAAGTTGTCAAAATATTTTCTCTCTTATTAGGTACAAAGTTATTTTGGAGTTTCTGGTTTCTTATTATGTTATTATTTAATTTATCTATAGTTTTTCTTTTATATCCATTTTCTAAAGCAATTTGGTATATTATATTTTTCTCTTTTATTTGATCATTTAAGTTCATTGGTATTTTGTGCATTCTATGTAGTAAATTATGAAGCGATGCCATTTTTTAGTTGTATGGATGATTTGAATAATTAGGTATTATTTGATTTGTCTCCATTGGTTTTCTATATATATTATATTCAAATGATTCATTATATCTAGTAATTGTATTATCTAAATAATTTAGTTTATTTTTTTATTCAAATTCATGAGTAAATTTTATATTTTTGTGTATATTATTTATACATTTTAATATTTTGTCAATATTTAAACCATTATTATTTGATATGTATAATCCATCATCTACATATCTAAACCAGTGTCAATTTTGATCATATGTTTTAATAATCTTATCTATTTCAATGTCTATATTTTGTAAAAATATTTCCGATAATATGCTGGACATTGGAGAGCCCATTGCTAATCCATCCTTTTGTTTATAAATTTTATTATTATATAAAAAATAATTTTGATTTAATATGATTTTTAATGTATTTATTATTTCTTGTGTTAATGTGTTATCTTTTTCAAATGTATCTATATTATTTTTTATTATTTTAAGTGTTTTCATTATAGGTATGTTATTATACATGTTAGTAACATCAAATGATATTAATTTTGTATTATTATCAATTTTAATATCTTTTAATTTTTCAATAAGCTCAATTGAGTTTTTTATATTATGAGTATTATTTAATTTTACCTTATCTTTAAGTAATAAAGCCAAATATTTTGAAATTTTGTAAGAAGGAGCAGTTGTAAAATTAACTAATGGTCTAATTGGTTTATCTTCTTTGTGCAATTTAATTAGTCCATTTAATCTTGGAATTTTAGGATTCTCATTTATGTAATTATTAGTATATTTTTGATTAAATAATTTAGAAGATGTTTTTATTATATTTTTTATTTCATTTTGATATTTGTCTGTGGGATCTTTATTTATTTGTGTATATTGGTTTTTAGATATATAATTTTCAGTTTTATTTATATGTTCTTGTTTATCATTAATAACTACAGCAATACCTTTGTCAAAATAAGATCATTATTTTGTAATTTTTGTTTAATTCGATTAATTTGAGAATATTGTTTTATATGTAATAAAACAGACATGCACACGGCCTATCTGCAATAGAGAATTTTCTAAACAAACGCCCAGGCAAGCCTTCTCCCACTACACCTTTTCTTGTGAACCAGACCAGGTTCATCCTCGAGAAGAACAACTTTCAGTTGAGGGAAGGAACTACCTTCAAATAAAGGGAACAGCAATGGGCACCAGAATGGCACCATCGTACGCAAATCTGTACATGGGATTGTTGGAAGAAAGTTTTCTAAAGACACAAACACACCAGCCATTATGTTGGTATAGATATATAGATGACATCTTCCTAATTTGGACACAGGGTGCTTCAACACTTGAGGCATTTTTAGACAGCCTGACACAATTCTCCACACTTCAATTTACCTGGGAGAAATCTACATCAGCCATCACCTTTTTGGATGTAGAGGTAACACTCCAGAATGGAAATATCAACACAGGAATTCACATCAAACCGACAAACCACCTACAATATCTCCATTTCGACAGCAACCACCCAATAAACATAAAACGATCCATTCCATACAGTCAAGCAATCAGGGGTAAGAGAATCTCTGACACAATTCTCCACACTTCAACTTACCTGGGAGAAATCTACATCAGCCATCACCTTTTTGGATGTAGAGGTAACACTCCTGAATGGAAATATCAACACAGGAATTCACATCAAACCGACAAACCACCTACAATATCTCCATTTCGACAGCAACCACCCAATAAACATAAAACGATCCATTCCATACAGTCAAGCAATCAGAGGTAAGAGAATCTGTTCGAATGATAGGGAATTGGAAGATTTTAATAGAAAGATATCAACAGCCTTCCAGAGAAGAGGATACCCAAAAAAACTCATTGAAAACCAAATTCATTCAGCACAATCCTCGGTTCACCATAAACCACAAACAGAAGAAAATAAACTGTCTTTAATAACAGACTACCATCCTGGTCTACATAAACTCAACAAGATATTGAGAGATGGCTTCAAAATTCTTCAAGCTTCCGTCCACACCAAAAATCTTTTCACCGATCCACCGCAAATTTGGTACAAGCAACCTCCCAACTTGAAAAACATCCTAGTACATCCTAAACTACCAGACCCTGATGCAGAGAAACCATACAAACTTCCTCATGGCTCCTTCCCATGCAATAGACCTAGATGCAAGACGTGTCCAATACACCCCTCAGCAAATAGTTTCAACAGCCAAACAACAAAAATGGTCTTCAAAATACAGGGTCATCATAATTGTACATCGAAAAATGTCATATACCAGCTACAATGTAAACTTTGCTCAGCACAGTACATAGGCCTGACCACGGATGGTCTGAATATCAGAATGAATGGCCACAGACATGATGTTAAAATTATGAATATGGATAGACCAACAGCTGAACATGCTGCGAGTCACAACATCACAACTTTTGATGACTGCTATACCACAAAAATAATTAAATCACTCCCCCCCTGATTGCAATCCCTCAGAACTGAGAAGGTGGGAACTATCATACCAGTGGTATACCAAGTCCAGAGAATCCCCTAACCTCAACATCAGATAAATCCATTCATTCCCCCCCCCCCCAAATAGCCTTATCTCTTTTCCCCTGACAGACTTATATAAACTATAATCACTCATATGCTCATGGAAACAATATATATATATCTTTAATCTGTGCATCTGTGACATCTGATTTCTACTCTACACAATCTGTGATTACAATTATTTTATTTCATTCTCTCATATTTCTTTTTGTGTTTTCTCTTCGATTGACAAAGACCACTGTGTGGTTGAAATATATCATTGTTTAAGTGTTTTTATGTGTTTCTATTTCAAGACTACAGTGTGGACTCTTACCAAGGTAAGTCTGTCAGTCTCCTAGTCCAAAAAATCTATATATATATATATATATATATATATATATATATATATATATATATATATATATATATATATATATAGGAATTTTTGGACTTGATAGGAGACTGACAGACTTACCCAAAAGGCAATAGTCCAAAACTGCAATCTCTTGGAAATAAGCACATATAAAAAACACATATAAAACACTTAATACACTTTTATTTGAAATATTTCGATCAACATGATCTTCTTCAGTCAAGAAAGCAAAACAAAAGAACACTTTCTTGACTGAAGAAGATCATGTTGATCGAAATATTTCAAATAAAAGTGTATTAAGTGTTTTATATGTGTTTTTTATATGTTTTTTATATGTGCTTATTTCCAAGAGATTGCAGTTTTGGACTATTGCCTTTTGGGTAAGTCTGTCAGTCTCCTATCAAGTCCAAAAATTCCTAAATAAGCTTTAAGCTCTACTTGAACTAACCTAAAAATATATATATATATATATATATATATATATATATATATATATATATATATATATATATATATATATGTAGAATATCAAATATGTTTTCCTGTTAGAATTATTTTTAAGATTAAATAATATACACTAATTACAGGAATAATTTATTGAATAATACACTCAAAGCTTTTCGTTGGTTGGTAATGTCAACAAACGAAAAGCTTTGAGTGTATTATTCAATAAGTTATTCCTGTAATTAGTGTATACTATTTAATCTTAAATATATATATATATATATATATATATATATATATATATATATATGAAGTTAATATATTACTATGTAAGTAATTTTATCCACCATTAAGTGCAATAATTTTACCTTGAGTGATGAGGCACCTTTAGGTCAATTGACCATTGTCGAATCACTGATGTTTTTCTGTTGTAGATGTTCGGTCTGTGAAGTTGGTGTTTGTTGACGTTACGCGCACTTTTTCTTGATCTGTGTGTATGATATTTCTATATAGTATGTCTTCTGTATATGTTGTTTGTAGATTCATTAAATTGTTGTGTATGTTTTTATAAATGTGGTATTTTTCTAGTGAGTTTAGTTCTATTGGGTTGTTATTTATTTCAAGTATGGTTAGGTTATTTTCGTAATTTGTTATTTCGTGTTTATGGGATATTAGGTGTGCTGCAACATTTGATACTTTAGAATTTTTGTTTTTGAATGCTCTATAATGTTCTTCAAATCTTATTTTAAATGTTCTGGTTGTTTTTCCTATGTAAAAAGCATTACAGTTGTTGCATGTGATTTTGTAAATTCCTGATAGGTTATGTTTTTCTGAATTAGTTATGTGGTTTGTGTTATTAAGATATTTTATTATTTTGTTGTTTGGTTTGTAAGTTGGAGTGTAGTATTCTTTGTTGTATATATTTGTTATTTTTTCTATTTTGTTATTGGTGTATTTATATTTTAGGTAGATTTTTTTATTTTCCTTATTTTCGTGTTCCGGTTGTAGTGTTGTGTTGAGGTTAGGTTTTTTTGTGAATTTATTGTATATATTTTTTATAATGTGTTTGTTGTATCCATTTTCTATTGCTATTTTTGTAATGTTATCTAATTCTTCATTTAATTTTTGTTTGTTATCCTGTGTGTATTTTATTGCTTTATTTATCATGTTACTGTAAGTGTTAATTTTGTGTGTCCAGGGGTGGTTAGATTTGTAGTGTATTGTGGTGTTGTTGGAAGTAGGTTTCCTGTATACTGTAGTTTCTATTTTATTATCATTTATATTTAAAGTAATGTCGAGGAAGTTGATTGTTCTATTTGTTTCTGTTTCAACGGTGAATTGTATGTTTTCGTTGTATGTATTTAGTTTGTTTAATATTATGACATGTTCGTTGTGAATGGTAGGTTGGTATATTACAAGTATATCGTCTACATACCTTGTCCATAGTGAGATATTGTGTGTGTTTATTATAGGTTTAATTATTATTTGTTCAAAGTGTTGTAAATATATTTCTGACATGACAGATGATATGGGTGAACCCATGGGGAGTCCTGTTGTTTGTTTATAATATTTATTGTTAAATTGGAAGTAATTTTGGTTACATATGTGTTTGGTTGGCGTAATGATACTATCTATTATGTTTCTTTTTTCGTTATTGTGTATCAGTTTGTTTTTTATTATTTCTATGGTTTCTTCTATTGGGATACTAGCGTACATGTTAGTTATGTCATAACTTATTATTTTTGTGTTGCTGTTTGTTTTTATCGTTTTTATTTTATTAATTAATTCGTATCCATTTTTTATATTGTATGTGTTGTTGATATGTATTTTAGATCTTAGGATTTTGTCTAGAATTTTTGCGATTATGTAAGATGGTGCTGTTGTGAAATTTATTAGTGGTCTAAATGGTGTGTTGGGTTTGTGGATTTTAGGTATCCCTGATAATACTGGTGCGCATGGTTTGAATGGGTATAATCTTGTGTGGTATTTTAATTTATTGTTATAGTTTAAGGTGTTACGGTGAGTGACTATTAAGTTTTTTATTGTAATAAGGTATTTGTTAGTTGGGTCTGGGATTTGTTCGTATTTATTTTCTTTTATGTAGTTAGTCATTGAATCGATATATTTGGTATTTTCTAACCCAAATTCATAAACTTAACTAAAACACAATTTACTGAAAAAGAAAAAATAATAATAACAAATTCCTTCAAATATAACCTACCTAACTTCAACAAAAAACAAATAATAAAAAACCTAATAGTTGACACAGAATCTAACATCCACAAAATTACCCACCAAAATACTGAACACATAAGAAATAATATTAATAATAAAATTAACCTAATAAAAACGGAAAAAAACAAAAAAACGGAACAATATATTAATAAAAAAGAAATTATAAAACTCAGAGAAAAACTAGAAAACAACGACTACTTAATATTAAAATCAGATAAAACAAATACTCCAGTGATAATAGAAAATACCAACTTCCTCGACATTACTTTAAATATAAATGATAATAAAATAGAAACTACAGTATACAGGAAACCTACTTCCAACAACACCACAATACACTACAAATCTAACCACCCCTGGACACACAAAATTAACACTTCCAGTAACATGATAAATAAAGCAATAAAATACACACAGGATAACAAACAAAAATTAAATGAAGAATTAGATAACATTACAAAAATAGCAATAGAAAATGGATACAACAAACACATTATAAAAAATATATACAATAAATTCACAAAAAAACCTAACCTCAACACAACACTACAACCGGAACACGAAAATAAGGAAAATAAAAAAATCTACCTAAAATATAAATACACCAATAACAAAATAGAAAAAATAACAAATATATACAACAAAGAATACTACACTCCAACTTACAAAGCAAACAACAAAATAATAAAATATCTTAATAACACAAACCACATAACTAATTCAGAAAAACATAACCTATCAGGAATTTACAAAATCACATGCAACAACTGTAACGCTTTTTACATAGGAAAAACAACCAGAACATTTAAAATAAGATTTGAAGAACATTATAGAGCATTCAAAAACAAAAATTCTAAAGTATCAAATGTTGCAGCACACCTAATATCCCATAAACACGAAATAACAAATTACGAAAATAACCTAACCATACTTGAAATATATAACAACCCAATAGAACTAAACTCACTAGAAAAATACCACATTTATAAAAACATACACAACAATTTAATGAATCTACAAACAACATATACAGAAGACATACTATATAGAAATATCATACACACAGATCAAGAAAAAGTGCGCGTAACGTCAACAAACACCAACTTCACAGACCGAACATCTACAACAGAAAAACATCAGTGATTCGACAATGGTCAATTGACCGAAAGGTGCCTCATCACTCAAGGTAAAATTATTGCACTTAATGGTGGATAAAATTACTTACATAGTAATATATTAACTTCATAAAGTCAGTGCAACGGAAAAACAATGGATAACGTTAAATATCAAGAATATATATACAATAGTATATATACAATAATATATTAACTTCATATATATACTTGAAACTTCTCTGAAAACAATATAATTATACACCAGGTTAAAGATTGTATTTAAAATACCGTAATGTGTCATACTATCTTGTAATATTAATTAATTAATATTAATTCAGAGAGATGAAGCTTAGTAGTGTGCTAGTTGCATGATGTATATTTGTGATAGTAAAAATAAGTTTACACAGTGATAGCCATTAGGTGTAATGTAGTACAGTCCAGTTGAACAATACTACTAATAAAATAAAGGTGTAATCAACTTAAACCTGATCCACTTTTCTCTGTGACGGTTCACCTTTTGAAATAAAGTTACAAATAACATAGCACCATTTCAAAATGGGCAGAAGATTTAGTAAACATTTTTCAACATAAAATGTTAATTCAGTCAGAAATATTTGTATAGACATCCCATGCATATCACTATTATAAAACATCAGAAGGGTATATTCATCTAGCCTCTGTTATAATGAAATACTTTTATGATTAGTAAAAAATACTACAAGCATCAAAAGTGACTAAAATAGATTTAAAACTGCATGTCACAACTTAATTAATAAATTGCAAAATTAAACAAATATTATGACAATAGCAAAAACAAAATATTTACTCACCAATTAATTACTAATTAGTGTTCTTATTATTGACTATTTACTTACTCCAAACAATAATGCAATTATTATTTTTTTAATTAAGAACTTTAACCTAAACAAAGTTTTAATGGTAGTTATAATCTATAGTTTGTCAGGTTTCATCATCTAGTATAAAATTAAAAAGTATTGTAACAATAAATAATTAAAATTATTACAAATCATAATAGATATAAATATAATTAATAACTGAACTCTGACTACAGCTTATTACTAAACTTTAAATGTATAAACATATTATATTATTTTCAATTATAACGAATAAATTTAAAACTAGACTTCATTAACACAGTTGAGTTTACTCCAAAAAATTACATATGCATAGAGAAATCTCAGTAAAGATCAAAAAGAAACCAAGGAAATGATGAAGGCTATCAATTTTTTTTAAACTGCAATATGTCAGAGATTTTAAAACATAAAGATATGTAAGGGGAAAATTATATAATGAGAAGGTGGTGAGCATTTGTATTCCAACACTGAATAAATGAAGATAGAAAATTATTATGAAAACAATGAAGTGGTGAATAAAGTAGTTGAGAGGTTGTTAATAAAATAAACGACTGAAACTAAACACAAGAAATAAAAAAAAACCCAATTAACACAATAAAATTAATTTATTTACTAAATCACTTGATGTACATTTTAGTTACAAGGTAACCATTTTCAATTACCTTGTAACCAAAATCTACATTAAGTGATTTAGTAAATTAATTAATTTTACTGTGGGAATTGGGTTTTATTAAATTCTTTCTATTATCTCATACTCTCCTGATATAAATCTTGTACAAATTTTCATTCGTTATTAAAATACGTTTTTATTCGTCCAATCAAGTTCAAATACATTTTTTTAAACCAATAGTGGATGTCAATTGATGTAATAAAGATTTTCAAATATTTATTCAATAATAAAATTATACAAATTTGGGGGGTCTAGCTGAATTTGAATCTTTATGTTCAAAGTCTAGCACGCTTTGACACTGCGCCAACTGGCCAATACCAAGAAATGAATTTTTCCCCTATCTGGCTGCCGTCAAAACCTCCATTGTACAACCTTAAACTAATACCATGATTACCACAAAATATCATACATAAATAGTGCTGTAGGGTTAAAAATAAATGAAAAGAATAAAATAAACAAACTGGAAATAAGCAAACAATAATAAAATTTGTCTTCTATGCCTCAGTAGGAATTTATTTTAAAAAAATGTACTTGTTTTTTCTGTATATTTAAATTAGTCCAAAGTTATCCAAGAGAATAATTAAATATATCAAAAACAATATTAAAAACAACACGCACCTAAGGTTACATACTATCTAATGAGTTTTAAGAGTGAAATTGTATTGGCTTCATTTAAGAAAACTAGACTTTAACAAAAAATAAAGGCAAGTTAATACACGATTTTCTACAAAGGTATTTGGTTAAAATAATCAAACATATATTTATAAATCTGGCAATCCAAAGACTATACAAATATTTATAAAATTTTGAAAAGGTTATATTTGAAAATATTTGTTATTATTATTTATTTTTTTTAAATTGAATTGTGTTTTAGTTAAGTTTATGAATTTTTTGTTGTTAGAGGTGTGGTTTGGGTGTTGGTTTGGTTTTAGGCTAGTTTTTAGGTTATATTATTTTTTTGGATTTTCGATTTTTTTGCTATGTCTATTTATTGTATTTATTTTGAGTTTTATTATGATTTGTTGTATCTTTTCAAGTATTATAAGTATGAAATTATCAAAGGTTTTCATTATTTCTAAATTGGTTGTGTAAAGTTGTAAGTTGATTTGGCTTTTTTATGATAAGCAGATTTAAAGTTTTCTTTAATTACATGTAATTCGGCTATTTTTGTTGCTTTATTATTGATTGTATTTTGTTTATTTCTTAAGTGTAGTTTAACGTATTTTGGTGTGATATTGAGTGTTATGCATTTTTTATTAAAATTTATTCTGTTAATACAATTCTGGAGATTGATGTTGAAGTTAAGATATTTCCAGTAGAGTTGTTTACCTTTATCATGATATTTCATGTTGCCCATTATTTTTCCGTTGCACTGACTTTATGAAGTTATTATTATTACTTGTAAATAATTTTTTCTACCACTAAGTGCAATAATTTTACCTCTTGTGTGATGAGGTACCTTTCGGTCACTTAACCATTGTCGAATCATTGATTATTTTTCTGATGTAAATGTTCGGTTCTGTGATGTTGGTATTTGTTGACGTCATACATATTTCTTCTTGAACCTCGTGTATAATATTTTTTAAAAGTAAATCGTCTGCATATGTTGTCTCTAGCTTCATTAAATTGTTGTGTATGTTTCTATAATGTGGTATTTTGCTAGTGAGTTTAGTTCTATTGGGTTATTATTTATTTCGAGTATGGTTAGGTTATTTTTGTAATTTGTTATTTCATGTTTATGTGATATTAGGTGTGCTCCAACATTTGATGTTTTTGTATTTTTATTTTTGAATACTTTGTAATGTTCTTCAAATCTTATTTTAAATGATCTGGTTGTTTTCCCTATGTAAAATGAGTTGCAGTCGTTACATGTAATTTTGTCAATTCCTGATAGGTTATGTTTTTCTGTATTTGTTTTGTGGTTTGTGTTATTTAGATATTTTAGTATTTGGTTTGTATGTTGGAGTGTAGTATTCTTTGTTGTGTATATTTGTTAATTTTTCTATTTTGTTATTGGTGTATTTATATTTAAGGTAGATTTTATTATTTTTTAATATATATATATATATATATATATATATATTTATATTTATAGGTTAGTTTTGGTTGGTAAAGATTATTTAGATTTTTTGGACTAGGAGACTGACAGACTTAACTTGGTAAGAGTCCACTCTGTAGTCTTGAAATAGAAACACATAAAAGCACTTAACCAATGATATATTTCAACCACACAGTGGTCTTTGTCAATCGAAGAGAAAACACAAAAAGAAATATGAGAGAATGAAATAAAATAAATATAAGTTGTAATCACAGATTGTGTAGAGTAGAAATCAGATGTCACAGATTATATGTCAAAGATATTTCAAGACTACAGAGTGGACTCTTACCAAGGTAAGTCTGTCAGTCTCCTAGTCCAAAATATATATATAGGTATAGGTAACACTTTCCATGGTTATGGAATTATGCTCTAACTTTTATAAATCAGTGTTGCCAGCTTTCTTCCACCTCCAGGTCTAGAATACATTCAAAGTATCCCTAAAACTTACCTTTGTCAGAAGATGTAGTTCCATTTACTAAACTAGCTGTAGTTTCATCTGCACTCATGTCTTCATCCTGAAAGGTCTGAAATAATTACAAAAACAAATTTTACTATGGCACACGAGTATATAACATTAACTTAACAAATTTTTAATAAAAAAGCACATTTGTCATCAAGTAGAAAATTTGTTACTACGAAAAAAAGTTTGCTATAGAAAATTATTATTATATTTTTTTAAAATCAACATTACAAGAAATTCAATATATACATGGATAAATTACTTCAACTGTTATTGGGTTCACCTCGTCAATGCTACATGACATTCTGGAAAAAAGCCTGAACTGCGTTCTTATGCACTACATAGTAACGGATTTACGCTGGACATTAACTCTTCATCATAACTTTTAATCCAATTTATAACTATTGGTAAATAAATACGTACACACAAGCATTTATGTGTGTGCGTCTGTGTGTAGATACTATTTTGTAATAGAGTATTCAATAATAACAACACTACAAAACAATACTGAAAAAAAACGAATTTATTCTTATTTAAAATATGAATTTAACTTGAATGTTTATTTTTAAAAAAGTATGTTATTTTTACTACAATTTTGTTGTAATTTCATTCGTTGAAATTGTTTTCACAATCAAAATTTTAAAAAATAGTAACTAGAACATCGTGTAGAGTTGTAAACTTTTATGGTCCTCAGATCATAAATGGGAGGATAAATAGCCAGAATGAATTTGATACAAATGCATTCTAATCTGTTTGTAATTACATAAGGTGAACAATAGCCTACTAAAACAAGAATTTTTCATTTTCTTGACCAACTGCTCTAACCATTCTTTGAAAATAGGTTTTGTCATCCAAGCATGTTCGTTTCTGCGAAAAGTACATAGAAGAGATTTCATGTTTTTAAAATGATGTTTTAAAACCTTGCCAATTATTAATGGCTTCAGTTTTTCAGTTCTGATAGTAAATAATGTTGTATCATGATGGTTAGATTTCTTCCCACATTTGCACATTTCCCTTCTAGCAGATAATGTATAATGATGTAACAGTTTTATATAATATTTCTTTATACTTCTCAGAATAGATTTCTCAAGGTATAACATGAGATAAACCAACAACCATGAGAGGCCTTCTATATTGTTTGCCTTTTAGAATTACAAGAAAACATTAAAGCATACTTGATGTCAATGTATTTCTTACAAAATAATCATGGTTTTCATTCAAATTTATAAATTTAGTGTTTTCTGTATTATTGGGCTTAAATAAATCCATGGGCACATATGTGTGTCTGACATATACTCAATGTAAAATAGGCATTGTATGTGAGGGGCAGTGAATATCTGCTTCCAAGATGGTCTCACACCAAAAGACAAATTTAAATAAAGCAATACAAAAAATATTTTGGATTGGCAAAGACACATTGAAGAAATTATTGCAGCAAAAGTGTTAAGCAAGTAAAATTCTAGAATTCCATAATAAATAAATATACATGTATATGTGTACATATTCACATACAAACATACATAATCCTAGATGTTTGTTCTAGGTTTATAACTATTGGTTCTTTATTTTCCTATACTGATTAAAGAGGAAGTTACTACATGTTTGTGAGGTTAAGCTCTCGGTTTTTATACTTCTTAGAAGTAGATGGTGGTACTTTTCATTCTTAATCTATAACAATACATTTTTACCTACACATACAAACTTTAATAATTGTGTACACAAGGAGAGTAAATGTACATAAATTGATATTTAATTTGTTAATATTTATTTAAATATTTTAACATATATATTTGTAAGAATTAAAGGCATATATTTATTTTTAGGATTGCCGGATAAGCCGGAGTGATTCGACAATGGGCAAGTGACCGAAAGGTGCCTCATCACATAAGGTTTACCTTATTATTGGTTTACCAATAAGGTTTACCAATTATTTTTAAATAATTGCACTTAGTAGTGAGATAATTGTTTACAATTAACAATAATAACTTTATGAAGTCAGTGCAACAGAAAAATAATGGACAATGTGAATTATCACGATATATATCTATATATATTCTTGATATTTTACGTTATCCATTGTTTTTCCGTTGCACTGACTTTATGAAGTTAATATATTACTATTGTAAGTAATTTTATCCACCATTAAGTGCAATAATTTTACCTTGAGTGATGAGGCACCTTTCGGTGGTCACTTCATCTAGTGACCGAAAGGTGCCTCATCACTCAAGGTAAAATTATTGCACTTAATGGTGGATAAAATTACTTACAATAGTAATATATTAACTTCATATATATATATATATATATATATATATATATATATATATATATATATATATATACTTAAAATATGAAGTTATTTTTATTAATTGTAAACAATTTTTTCCAAAACTAAATGCAATAATTTTACGTTAAGTGATGAGGCACCTTTCGGTCACTTGACCATTGTCGAATCACTGTTTACGTTGATTGGTGTTAAAATCGTGATATTTCATGTTGTCCATTATTTTCCCGTTGCACTGACTTTATGAAGTTATTATTATTACTTGTAAATAATTTTTTTTCACCACTAAGTGCAATAATTTTACCTTATATGATGAGACACCTATCGGTCACTTGGCCATTGTCGAATCACTCATGGACCACTACTTGGACGTGATTATATATATATATATATATATGTATATATATATAGATTTTTTGGACTAGGAGACTGACAGACTTACCTTGTTAAGAGTCCACACTGTAGTCTTGAAATAGAAACACATAAAAGCACTTAAACAGTGATATATTTCAACCACACAGTGGTCTTTGTCAATCGAAGAGAAAACACAAAAAGAAATATGGGAGAATGAAATAAAATAAATATAAGTTGTAATCACAGATTGTGTAGAGTAGAAATCAGATGACACAGATGCACAGATTAAAGATATATATATATATATATATATATATATATATATATATATATATATATATATATATATATATATATATATATATTGTTTCCATGAGCATATGAGTGATTATAGTTTACATAAGTCTGTCAGGGGAAAAGAGATAAATAATATAAAAATAAAATAAAAAATGAATGGATTTATCTGATGTTGAGGTTAGGGGATTCTCTGGACTTGGTATACCACCGGTATGATAATTCCCACCTTCTCAGTTCTGAGGGATTGCAATCAGGGGGGAGTGATTTAATTATTTTTGTGGTATAGCAGTCATCAAAAGTTGTGATGTGACTCGCAGCATGTTGAGCTGTTGGTCTATCCATATTCATAATTTTAACATCATGTCTGTGGCCATTCATTCTGATATTCAGACCATCCGTGGTCAGGCCTATGTACTGTGCTGAGCAAAGTTTACATTGTAGCTGGTATATGACATATTTCGATGTACAATTATGATGACCCTGTATTTTGAAGAAAGTTTTCTAAAGACACAAACACACCAGCCATTATGTTGGTATAGATATATAGATGACATCTTCCTAATTTGGACACAGGGTGCTTCAACACTTGTGGCATTTTTAGACAGTCTGACACAATTCTCCACACTTCAATTTACCTGGGAGAAATCTACATCAGGATGGTCTGAATATCAGAATGAATGGCCACAGACATGATGTTAAAATTATGAATATGGATAGACCAACAGCTCAACATGCTGCGAGTCACAACATCACAACTTTTGATGACTGCTATACCACAAAAATAATTAAATCACTCCCCCCTGATTGCAATCCCTCAGAACTGAGAAGGTGGGAACTATCATACCAGTGGTATACCAAGTCCAGAGAATCCCCTAACCTCAACATCAGATAAATTCATTTTTTTTTTTTTTTTTTCCAAACAGCCTTATCAGCCTTATCTCTTTTCCCCTGACAGACTTATATAAACTATAATCACTCATATGTTCATGGAAACAATATATATATCTTTAATCTGTGCATCTGTGACATCTGATTTCTACTCTACACAATCTGTGATTACAATTATTTTATTTCATTCTCTCATATTTCTTTTTGTGTTTTCTCTTCGATTGATAAAGACCACTGTGTGGTCGAAATATATCATTGTTTAAGTGCCTTTATGTGTTACTATTTCAAGACTACAGAGTGGACTCTTACCAAGGTAAGTCTGTCAGTCTCCTAGTCCAAAAAATCTATATATATATATATATATATATCTTTAATCTGTGCATCTGTGTCATCTGATTTCTACTCTACACAATCTGTGATTACAACTTATATTTATTTTATTTCATTCTCTCATATTTCTTTTTGTGTTTTCTCTTCGATTGACAAAGACCACTGTGTGGTTGAAATATATCATTGTTTAAGTGCTTTTATGTGTTTCTATTTCAAGACTACAGTGTGGACTCTTACCAAGGTAAGTCTGTCAGTCTCCTAGTCCAAAAAATCTAAATAATCTTTACCAACCAAAACTAACCTAAATATATATATATATATATATATATATATATATATATTTTAAACATAAAGTTAGAGCTTACCTTTTAGAAAACATTTAGAGTGTACTATTGAAGTGTATGTATAATACTTTACAATGTGTTGACACATTGTTTATGATAAAGAGGACTTTCTTGGTTTTATTTTCTTCTTGTCTGAATATTTTTACTTTGGGTATAAATCCAATTGTGAACCAATCTAAAAATTGTCTGCAGTCATCCAGGCACTATGATTGGTAACACAGTGGAAGGTATGTTATATGATTGAAATAACGGGGTGTTATTTTGTTTACCTTATTATAAGGAGTAACAAAAACCAACATTTGCAGCTATATAAGGAGTAACAAAAACCAACATTTGCAGCTAACATAATTGTCGCCCAATCTTTGCTTACTTTATAGTCAAGGCTTGCTGTTTCCCTCTTAGAAGCTAATGATTTGCAGGTATGAGATTTTCAGTTTAGTCTCATTTCACTAGCACTATAGATGAAATCTAATAAATAACCTTTACATTTCAAGAAGTCTGAAAAGATTTCTTTTAATTTTAGAGCTGCAGGTGTATCACCAGCTAAACATTCATCTTGAATTTCTAACTTACAAATATCATGACATAACTCAAAGTTCTTTAACCATTCAGTACTACTAGACTTAAAATCAACAAGACCCTCAAAGTTAGTGTTCATTTGCAAAACCTTTCCACAAGCTTTTGATTTTGGATAATTGACACCTAACTGTAGCCCTACTTTTTTTTCCATTTTCAAGTCTATTGATTATTAGAAACATATTGCAATCAAATTTGGGTTCTCTTCAATGGTGAACAGTTGATGACAGTGTGAAGAGATCTATATCAGTTTAGGAGAACAACAGGCTACAAATTTATTGGACACAAATGTGGGAATATAATACTCAAGTATGTGCTACACAAAATGAAAAACAACATGCTCAGCATTCAGGATTAGAAAGACAATATCAAAGGAATACATATAAAAGTTTAATGCAGCGGTTCTCAACCTGGGGGGCGCGCCCCCCTAGGGGGGCGTGGAAGAATTCCAGGGGAGGCGTCAACAAATTTAAAAAAAAATTGAATTTGATTTTGGACACAAACACACATCATTGAAATTTCTTTATAGCTTAATATAGCTATAAAGCTCTATTTCTTTACTCAATAAAATGTAAATGAGCGTCTGCCACAGTCCAACTCCTGTTCACTACAAGCGCTACTTGTCACACAGAATCCAGTTGTGCATTCTCCTCCGCCTGTGAATGTAGCTTTATTGTAATTATTATATTAATTGTGTTGTTAATTGTCATCGCCATAACATTGACAAATATTGTGTGTTTTAGTGGTTAGTTGCTATTAAAATGAATAAATCAGTACGAAAGAAAAGACTCTACAGTGATGACTATATTAAATACGGGTTTACATTTATTGAGAAAAACGGTAGTCATTTACCTCAGTGCGTAATTTGTCATGTAGTTCTGAGTAATGATGCAATGCGACCTGGACGTTTGGAACGCGTAGTGAATCACGTCAAATCCAGTGCTTTGAACACCAGACTTTTTCGAGTGTTGTGTCAAGAAGTGAACAGTGATCAAGAAACACTTCTCTTTCACACCGAAGTTCATTCGTTGTCTAAACGTAATATGCTTGCAAGATTGTTCAACTTGAAATCAGAAGTTGAAATCTTTTTAATGAGTTCAAGTGAAGAACTGTACAAGAAATTTACAGATTACAAATTTGTCTTTCACCTGGCATATTTGTCAGACTTTTTTGAAACAATAAATCTTCTGAACCTAAAGTTACAAGGTCAGAAAAATACTTTGAAGAACTATGATTCAATTAAGAGTTTTGCTGAGAAGATGGCTCTTGGCAACGCCGCCTGCACATTTCGCAGCCAAACTTTTCTTCCTTTCCAAAATTAAACAACCTCCTCGATGGACCTAGTAAATGAAATGAAGGACCTAATATCTGAGCATTTGTTGTCTCTGAGTAACAAAATCGGAGCCTATTTCCCAGATATAAGCTCGGAAAACTGGGAATTCAAGTTAACAAGAGACCCCTTTCAAATCAACATTGATATACTTTCTGATCACATTAAAAAACAAACAATTGACTTGCAATGTGATTCCAAAGCTAAATTGGATTTCCCAAACATGGATCTCGAAGATTTCTGGCTACTATATCTTCCTGTTTACCCAGAAGTAGCAATGGATGTAGTCAAGTTGCTTGTACAATTTTCATCAACTTATCTATGCGAGACAGGATTTTCAGCCCTGGCTAATATAAAATCTAAATACCGAGCCAGACTAGATGTGGAAAGTAACCTGCGGTGTTCTTTGTCAAAATTTCATCCAAACTTACAAAAAATAGTTAACAAGAAACAGTGCCAGCCCTCACACTAGCACTACAAAAGTAGCGAACATTTTTCTGGTAACATTATTGATATTTTGTTGTGATTTTTTCGATGATTTGTGAAAATAAAATTTGTATTTGAGCATATATGATTTTATATTACTTACCCTTACTAGAGTATGTCTAGCCTAAGTTCAAAGTCATTTTACTCAAACATAATATAAGTAAATTTATCATGTATAAGTCTAAATTAACTTAATCCGTAAAGGGAGGCGTGACCTCACACCAAAGTGTGAAGGGGGGCGCAGAGCCTAAAAGGTTGAGAACCCCTGGTTTAATGGATGCAAGCAGAAAACAAACCAAGCAAATGCAACTAAGCAGAGGTTTGGAACTAGCTATATTTAACTGCATTGCAATTCAATATTCTAGTAATTACCAGAATAATCTAGTGATTCCAAGTTGCAATAGATAAAATGAATAAAGTATATTCACTATCGAGCATATAAGTTTAAAAATGAAAAAGGTCTGTCCTGTTTTTTTGAGAAAGGTTAAATTGCCTTTGATAAACAAACCTCCTGCGCCTTTACATTCACTTCTATTACAACAATCTGTTAAATCCAAATTATTTTTTAAAATATATTATAATTTTAGTATTATTTTAATACTTTTTTTTGGACTACAAAAATAGTTTGAAATGTTTCAAAGATGACAAATTCCTGGAATACTCCAATAAATCAACTAACTATATCAACATAAAAAAAGAGAAAAATATTATTAAGAACAACTTCTATAATATAGGAAAGGTTGCTGATAATGTTGGCATAATAATAAACTGATGTCATGGATAACATTTCAATGTTTTAGGGATAAAATTATAGCAGCAGAATTTGTTCCCAATTGTAAATTTAATACAAAATAAAACAAAACTTTATTACCTTTTTATAGTTAAAAACAGAAGATCAATACAAAAATTAGGTACAAATGTCTAAATAGTATATTAATGTATATAAAATTGCACTAACATGGCAAAATTAACTATGCAAATTCACTAATAGAGCCCATAGAATATACAAAAACACCACTTTCTTTAACATATTTACATTTTATTTCTACTATTCTAAAATAAACTTACTGAATCTGTAAAAGGAACCATATTGTACAAAAACGTTTGAACATCAGGCAACAACTCTATTTTTCCTCTGCAACAAATAAACAAGAATTTAAGAAAATAGTTTTTTAAAGTAAATACCTACTTAAATCAATAAAGAAAGATTTTACAAAATAACAATATTAAGTGGCAACACAGAAAGCAAATTTTCCACGTTCCTTTCTATGTATTTTTTTTTACTATTTATACATTTTTCTTTATTTTGTTGTTTGCATTGTGCTGTAGTTCCTTTTGTTTTTCTTTCGCACTGTCCGTTTGTGAAGCAAGGTTCGATACCGTTAATCCAGTTTGTTTGTTTATTTTATCCTTTTTATTCCCAGAGCATTATTTATGAATGTGTGGTAACCATGGCAACAATTTAAGGTTGTGCAATGGAGGTTTCAATGACAACCAGATGGAGCAAAAGAAAGATTCATATACATCTTTGAGAAGTAAATTGCTAACTATCGGAAAGTTGGCTCAATTCGAAGCCCCAGACTTTGAACATGAAGATACTCAGTTCGAATCTGACCTAGAACTCCCCAATTTAACAACTAACAATTAATAATAAATTAATTATTAAATAAATATTTGAAAAAACTGTATTAACATCAATTGTCAGCCACTGTAGGTTTTAATAAAATGTATTTTAACTTGATGGGATGATTAAAAATGTATTTTAATAATGATTGAAAATTTGTAAATATATATATATATATATATATTTCACGTTGTCCATTATTTTTCCGTTCCACTGACTTTATGAAGTTGTTATTATTACTTGTAAATAACTTTTTCCACCACTAAGTGCAATAATTTTACCTTGTGTGATGAGGTACCTTTTGGTCACTGGACCATTGTCGAATCACTGATTATATTTCTCTATTTTTCTGATGTGAATGTTCGTGAATAAATAATAACCCAATAGAACTAAACTCACTAGAAAAATACCACATTTATAAGAACATACACATAATGGAGTACAAAATTCAACAATCAGATAATTGTTACTGATTGTCAAAAAAGTATGTGTTAAAATGCATAGCCTATATTGTTACTAGAAATGTATAGGTTAACCTTAAAAGGGTTAAATATTAACAAGACTCATATATATTAGAAACTCTAACTTTGATAAACAAAATTATACATAAAATTAATTAAGACAATGGTAATTGGTTAGATGTTAGAATATGTTAGGAAATATTTAGGCTTTTTGATATTATCATAAAAGAATAGGGTATATATGTGTTCATAATAATTTAAACTTAATAAGGAGACCTATTCTACACTATTAACTTGAAGCAAGATAGGTAGGTTAACTGTAATTTCAGTTTATATAAAAAATAAGATACAAAATCCTGTATATGTAAACAAACTAGTTAGTAATAAATACAGATATTAAATAAAAAATTTATATTTTCCAATTAGCTTTGTTTTTCATTTAAGATAAAATAAATTCACTGAGTATCCAATTATAGTCTTTAAGTCAAAAGTGTCTCTCAAAGATTCTACTACCCCGAAAGGAGCTTAAAAGGCTTATAGGAGGCTAATTGGTTTTTGTAACAAATTCAGGGGTTGGTTCTCCTGAGAAGTTTATTTCTTGAGTTACAGATTTGGAGTTGTTAAGGGATAAACCATTACTTTCTTGCGGACGAGGAGTGGTTAACAATGTGAGGTTAGTGGAGTAAAGAAGATGAGTTAGCCAAAGGTGTGGTAGAATAGGCAATAAAGGGGAAAGGTCCGTGAGAATATATACAAGTGTTTTAGTTAAAAACTAGTAGCTCAAGTTAGATGGAATCAAATAATATACAGTAAACTCCCGATTATCCATGGAATAGGGTGGCCCGGCAACGCCGGATAACGAATTTCCCGGATAATCCGCTATGAACAAAGAATACGCAAAACGATCGATAATCGATTATTATACCATATAATGACCCCAGTTAATGCAATTCTCAAATAATCTTCAGAGGACAAAATAAATACAGAAAATAATTTAAAGTGTGGATGTATTTGACGGATTATAACATGTACATTTATATGTCTAACTATTTACAATACGTATATAAGTATATGTCAAAAGTAAGTATCTATGTACATATGATATTTCCTTTACACATAATACTTTCACTTTTTAACAAAAAATCTGTCACTTTCGTCTGTTTTTTTGTGAGCATTGATTTAGCTTTAATGTGCTATCTAAGTTTCTTGAGAACCATTTTGTCGCACAGTGTCTACTTCTGTCACGTGTGTCACAAAGCCAAAAAGATCGATAATGTATACGACAGACATGGATAATGTCACGTCCTAGACTATTTATAGCCGAGATTAGGTGACATTTGTTTACAATCTTATGATACACATTAGGTTTTCGGGCTCCCAAGCATTTTGTCATCGTCTCTTATATACATACTCTTATAGTCTGCTCGCCCCTTTTATTTCGCTGGCCCGCGTCGGGATGCTTCCTTTTCAATGTAAAAATTAGTACTTACATATTTACATACCTATTCCATTCATCTTAACCTCTATTAGGCCTTATATGTATTTACGTCGTAATTCACCGTTTGGAAATTTAAACACATGAATCTGATTGGAATAAAAATTGGATATTTGTAAAACAATGGCAGATAATCCGCCCACGGATAATCAGGAGTTTACTGTACATAGTTCTTTCAGTTTAGAGTCGCACGTAACTGTCTCATGATGAACTTTAAATATTAATAACACCTTACTTAGCAATGTTTTTAAAAGTATCTTTTTCTTTATCACTAAAAATTACTAATTTAAATTAAAATGTAACTCACTCATCCTGTGACACCTCTTTGACCTCTTCATCATTGTTATTTTCTACCATCAATTCATCTTCTACCTCTTTTTTAATATTGTCTTCACAAATCAATTCATCTTCTTCATCAATAGAAATTTCCTCTTGTTTGATCACAACATCATCCAAAGAGTTTTCAGCGATGTTCTCACAAATTACCTCATCATTGGAAATGCTGTCATCACAAACTTCTTGTTTGATGTGCATGGAGATTGGACCTTCCATGGTAGTTTCACAATTCTTTAAACAAATAATATTCTATTACTGACAAATCCATTTTTAAAATTGTTGAATAAATTATTCCAATACAAATTTTATTTAATTTCTTGACTTTTATTAGCATTTAAACAAGCATATACAAATAGAAAATTAATTTTTAGTCAAGGCATTATTAATTAGTATCCATGTTTTCAGTAAAAGGATCAAGATATAATATTATAACAACAACTGGTGTGAAATAAACACATCAAAACTAGTATAAACTCTAACCTAAACATATCAATATAAAATATTTTACACTATGTTTTACTAACATACTAATGGTATAATGTATAACTGTAAAAAAATCCTGCATTCAAATTAATAATTGTATTACTTTATTATTATTATAATTTTGTAAAGTCTTAATTAAGTTGACCAAATTTTTAAATACAAGAATGATTTTATTAAATTTAATGTAAATTATATTATAAATTTGCATACCTGTTTTGAGCTCTAAATTTTAGATAAATTTAATTAATATTTTTTAAAGATAATGTTGGCTAGGTGAAGATTTTCTGAAAAATTATTATCATTAAGTTTTCAAAACATTGTGTGTATATATGTAAAAATTAATTCAAATATTTATTGTTATATAATATATATAATATACTAATACAATATTGTGTGTGTGTGTATATATATATATATATATATACATATATATATATATACATATATATATATATATATATATATATATATATATATATATATATATATATATATATATATATATATATAAATATTGCAATATGTATTCTTGTGTATTAATAAAGAACTAAGTCAAAATACAAATACAAGAATTATAATTGAATTTACAATTGTAAATTCAATTATAATTCTTGAATTTGTATTTTGACTTAGTTCTTTATATATATATATATATATATATATATATATATATATATATATATATATATATATGACAGTAATACCTCCACTTACACTATAACCCGTCTTACGGGATTCCCGAGATACACGGTTTTAAATCATTCTGTCCGAGATACGCAGAAATTGGCTTTCTGGAAGAAAATGCCTAAAAGAACTTTTATAGTGCATGGAGAGAAAATATTTCCAGGTTTTGAAGCCGCCAAAGCCCGATTGACAGTGATGGTTGGCGCAAATACAGCTGGTGACTGTAAGTTGCAACCTGTCATAGTTTATTGCTCAGAAAATCCAAAGGCATTAAAAAATATTTCTAAAGCCAGCTTGCCCGTGATTTGGAAGACTTGGGTGACAGCTTCCTTTTGTGAGGACTGGTTTGGTCATTATTTCATTTCTCTGTTCATTTCATTACTGTTGACCTAAGCAAATTCCTTTTAAAGTGATTCCTATCAATTGACAATGCACCTGGCCATCCTCCTACTACTTTAACTAATTTCGACACACATGTAAAAGTGTTATTTTGCCACCAAACACAACTAGATTGCTACAACCGATGGATTAGAGAGTCAACAATACATTTAAAGCTTATTACACAAGAAGATTATTTGCGCAACTGCTTGAAGTTATGAGACAGGACAACGAGATCTCTGTTGAAGATTTTTGGACATTATTCAATGTTTAAGATGCTTTAGGAATCATTGGACGATCTTAGAAAGAAATTTCATAAAAAGCTTTGAATGGCGTTTGGAAAAAGGTGTGTATTTTTTTTTTTTGCCAATGAAACTCAAGCGGAATCAGTGCTAGAGTCTGATGAAATTGCTGATGTGATTGAAGAAGTTGTTGGTTTTGCCAGACAACTTAATTTAAAAGTGCATAGTGATGACTTTCAAGAACTGCTGGATTTACCTTACACAAGAAGCTAACATTTAAATGATGAGCTCATATAAATGCAAGACCTTAAAACGTAAATTCTTTAGACCCAGTTGACGTAGAAGTTATAAACTTGACAAAAGGCCTTAGTTTAATTGAGTAAGGCTCACAAACCTTAGTTGTTTTTGGAAAACATAAACTCCAACAATGAGCATATTTGCCACAAAACAAAAAAATCAACGAGTTGTGAGGAAATTCTGCATGAGAAGAAAAAAATTTCAATTTGTCAAACGAATTTACTAGCTTTTATGAAGCCTTCTATGTCAAATTAACTTCTTTTTACTTACTTGTTTGCAATATGTATGCATATAATTGTTTGTTGTATTATGTATTTAAGATCTTAATACAAACAATTTGTCTTCTAAATTATTAGTTTATTTAGTCTTTGGTCCCAATTAAACATGATTACTATGTGATTATATGTAGAATTATACCCCGACTTATGCGAATTCGACTTACACAGTTATTGTTCGGTCCCACCTATCGCGTAAGTACAGGGTATCACTATATATATATATAATAAATAAATTAAAAATATTTCAAAAACAAGAATACTTTTAATGAATATATTTATTCAAAGCTTTTCGCCCATAAAATAATACCAGCATCTTTAGGAAAATAATTATTGAAGCGACTGGCGCTTAGCTAAAATGAGAAGAAAACGAGGTTCGAGAAAGATCCGAAATAATACAATAGAAATGTGAGTAACAATAGTAAGCTGCGGCAAAGTGCCTTACTTCAATCGCTGAGCACGCAATTACGAAAGTTTGAAAGCCATAATGGGCTCCGTACAAGCACATTTAATAACAGAACAATTCGCACTGAATTTACACATAAATGAATTATTAGTACTTAAGCTTATGCAGCACTTACCCTCGTGGAGCAAGAAAGGGCAAAATTGAAGTGGTCGTAGATCTCGTAGCTGTAGAAGTCCTGGGTACCCAGTTTGTAGGAATCCTGGCCAGGCGAGGTCACACTAGAACTTAAACGAGAAGTCAATAAGCTGCATTTAAAAATCCTAAAGTCATTTAAGACCTATGGCGCGTAACGACACAAAGGAACTTACAAACGGCGATTGTAATTAAAGTCAATAATCCGCAAATAACTTATATAATAACGCGGTCACACTAACACACATTAAGACGAACAGTTTTAATGCTTGTACGAGGTTTTCACGGTCAAAAGCGGCACTCTGCACATGTTGTGCAACTTTACGTAACGAGGTATTTTAACGAGGCTGTTAATTGTACGACAGTTCCGAGACAACAGGCACGACTAACGGAAATGCGAGCTAAGGGAGTGGGGATCAGAATCCACAGAAAATCAATACTTCAAATCCATTCATCGATTGGCAGATCGGACATCACGTGACCATTACTGCACAGTCCAGCTGAGCGTTTGAAAGTAGGCCGCGAAACTTCGAGCGCTGACTCGAACATACCGCCCACCAAAACGAATGTTTTTAATCCGCCAGGTGGGTAGAGGGCGAAGAACTAAAAAAGCACCGGAAACCGAGGGTGCCGAAGAAAATAGCAGGGGGAAACGAAAGAAAGAGAAGAAAAACAAAAGGGGGCAAGAGTGCCGAAGAAACCAAAGGTGAAACTCAATGCTGCAGCGGAAAACCAACAAGCTTGTGGACAGGTCGCTTCAGCTGGCCGTGCGAGGTTTTGACAGTAGCTACACGGGATACTTGGTCGTGTCCAGGATGTAGATGTATGATCCGACCCATAGGCCAATGAAGGGGGCTCGGATGCTCTCCAGTGATGAAGACGAGTTGATCCTCCTGAAGCGGTGAGGAGTTCTTGTGCCACTTGCGGCGTTGAATCTGCGAATGCAGGTACTGAGTAGACCAAGTCTTCCAGAAACGGCTGGTCATTTGCTGAATCATGGACCAACGAGATTTAAGAGGCGGTTCGGGGTAACATCTCTCCGGAAGTGCAAGGAGCGGTCGTCCAATAAGAAAATGTCCGGGAGTGAGGAAAGACGATCCTTCGCTGGGGTCAGGCGAAACCTCGAAAATAGGTCGACTGTTAAGAATAGCCTCTATCCGGGTAAACAACGTAGACAACTCTTCAGGGTTTAATACCGTATTACCGATCGTGCGGTGCATAAGTCCTTTAGCGGATTTGACGGCAGCCTCCCAGAGTCCGCCGAAATGTGGTGCGGCTGGAGGGTTGAAGTGCCATTCAATACGTTGGTCGGCGAGTTTGCGCTTGATAAGCGATTTCGAGTGGTCAAGCAGTTGATAGACCTCACTCAGGCGGTTCGCGGCTCCAACAAAATTCGTGCCGTTGTCAGAATAAATATCAGAGGGTAGCCCTCGTCTTGACGTGAAACGGTGTAAAGCTGCGAGAAAGGCATCGGTGGATAGGTCGGATACCATCTCCAAGTGCACAGCCTTAGTAGTCATGCAGACAAATAGACAAAGATAAGATTTTAAAAGCTTCGAGGTACGCAAATGATTTGCCTTTGTGTCAAAGGGTCCAGCGAAATCAATTCCCACCCTGCAGAAAGGCGGCGATGGAGTGACTCTAGATGATGGTAAAGCAGCCATCATAGGTGGACGAGGCTTAGATTGCAGACGGAAACACCGCATGCACGCATGAATGCGTTGTCGAAGTAAGGAGCGTAACGCAATAATCCAAAATTCGCCGTTAATCAGCGCTTGAGTGGTGCGCGGTCCGGCATGTAAGGCTAACTTGTGGTAATGATCGCAGATCAAGTTGACGTACTGATGATGTTTAGGAAGCAGAAGGGGGTGCTTAGATTCGTACGACATCTCAGAATGATTAAGTCTTCCGCCCACCCTGAGTAAGCCCTGGGCGTCGACAAATGGCGTTAGGCTGCGGAGCGGATCGATGATTTGAGCGCCACGACGGAGCCGTTGCAATGTTTCGCTGAAGGCCAGCTCTTGTATGAGCTTGACGCAGAGATCTCTGGCGTTACTTAACTCCTGCACCGAAGGCGTAGTAAATGAAGTTTTACTCAAGGCGACTTTGGCCTTGTAGCGGGTGTTATGACCGTGGTTAGTAGTCTGGCCTTTACGACGGCAATTATTCACAAACCGCAGGACGTAAGCGAAAACATGGTGAAGAGTAATTAAGTTCGAATGTCGTTCTATAGTTGCCAATAGTCGATTAGGCTCTTGAACGGCCGTACATAGCAGTCTAGGTTCAGATTTATGTTCGGTCTGGTCCGGGTTAAGGCCGGTCGGCTTAGACAAATGCCACGCAGTAGGACATTGTAGCGCCCATGGTGGGCCGTGCCACCACAGCGGATGTTCAGCAAGCTGGTTAGGTAGACACCCACGGGAAGCAACGTCCGCGGGGTTATCAGAAGTCGAGACATGGAACCAACGGTCCATGGAGGTATTTGAAACGATTTCAGTGACGCGGTTGGCAGCAAAAGTCTTCAATAAATAAGGCGGGGTGTTGATCCAATACAACACAATTTCAGAATCGGTGAAGAAAAACGTCTCGGCGTCAGACACAAAATTCAAAACGGGCTGAACGGACTTGTAGAGTTTGGCCAGCAAGACTGCGCCACAAAGCTCCATGCGAGGTATGGTGATCGGTTTAACTGGAGCTACCCTGCTCTTAGCCTTCAGAATGCTAACGGTAACGACTCCATTCCATTCGGTTCTCAAATATATAGCTGCTGCGTATCCAGCTTCGGAAGCATCGCAAAACCCTAACAGGTGATGCTTGGCAGCTCGTGTGCCAACGTGTCGAGGTATTTGGATAGAAGACAAACTGGCGAATTGAACAATGAAGCTGTCCCATTGATTTAGAAGCGCGGTTGGCAAAGGTTCATCCCATGATAACCTTTCGAGCCACAAACGTTTGAGAAAGCATTTGATCCAGAAAGTAATAGGCGTTAAGAAGCCAAGCGGGTCGAAAGTCCGAGCGACATAAGATAGTATGGTGCGTTTCGTAGGCACCGAAACGAAATTCTGACTCTGGTAGGAGAATGAGTCCGAGGTAGGATTCCATTGCAGTCCCAGTATTTTGATGGCGGTAGAATCGTCCTGGAACAGTAGCGGGTTCTCCAGATGAGTGGAAGGTAGTGTTGACAATAGTGCAGGATCACTTGATGACCATTTCCTGAGTTCCAAGCCGGCGAGTGCGAAAATGTTAATGAGCTGCCGTATCAATTCCTTGGCATCTTCGGGCGTATCGGCGCCAGTGACAACATCATCAACATAAGTCTGCTGAAGTATTGCTTGCGACGCGGCAGGGTATCGGCTACCTTCGTCCTCTACGAGTTGTTCAAGCGTCCGCAACGCTAAATACGCAGACGAGGTTAGTCCGTACGTGACAGTAGCTAACTCGTATTCCACAAGCGGAGATTGAGGCGTCGGTCGGTATAGTATGTGCTGGTGACAGCGATCAGCTGGGCGCACGGCAATTTGTCGGTACATCATTTTAAGATCAGCACAGACGGCGTGAACATACAGGCGAAAGGAAATGATGACGTTAGACAGGTCCTTCTGAAGTTTAGGACCGGAAAGCAATTGCTGATTTAAAGAATTCGCGTTACAATCAGGCGAGGATGCGTTGAATACTACTCGTAACTTAGTAGTAGAACTGGTGGTCTTAAAAACACAATGATGCGGGATCAAATAGTTAGAAGTATTAAGTGCGGGGTACATATGACCCAGAGTCATATATTCTGTCATGAATTGATGATATTGCCGAGCTACCTCCGGCTGACGACTTAAACGTCGTTCTAAAGCATGATAACTAGCGAGGACAACGTTGCGGTTTGACTTAAGTGTTACAGCGTCAGGTTTGAAGGGGAGGGCGACAACATATCTCCCGACTTCATCGCGTTCAGTAGTTGTAGTAAACAGGCTTTCACAAAGCTGTTCGTCAGGGCTCAAAGATTTAGCCTCAGTCACTTCTTCGACTTCCCAAAACCGTCGAATATTGTCATCAATAGACTGTAGCGAGGTAATGAACACTCTAGGTTGATGGGGCATACTATACGGTATGGATCCCATAATGACCCAACCTAAACGAGTGTTAAGCGCGGAGGGCTGGCCATGAATGATAGTGCAAGGCCCATTAGTGAGTATTTGGGTGAAAACATCTGCCCCCAGTATAATGTCAACACCGGCAGGCGAGTCGAAATGAGGGTCAGCTAAAGGTAGATGCTGGTATTGAGCACTTATTTGAGAGGCTAACCTAGTAGCCGGCAG
This sequence comes from Prosapia bicincta, assembly GCA_036971475.1. Lineage (NCBI taxonomy): Eukaryota > Metazoa > Arthropoda > Insecta > Hemiptera > Cercopidae > Prosapia > Prosapia bicincta. The sequence continues at coordinate 362,857,258 of JBAIZL010000001.1, forward strand.
CGGGTCAGTAATGTGGTTAAGCACGGCGGCTTCAGTAGTTAGCATTACACCAGGGTCATGCCTCGAGAATAAAATCAACGTAACGTACTCGTGGATACGTGTGGTCTTGGCGGCGACACCAATCAAAGACATATTTGAACTCCGAGTAGGTAGGCTCAACAGGACGCTTGCTTTCTTAGTAATGGCAGATATCTGACTGCCGGGGTCGATAATAGCTCTTAGAAAACGAGGTTGACCATAATGGTCCTGTAAGACGACTTGTGCGGTGCCTAACAGGGCGAGAGACGAGGTAATGTTGCATGACAAAGAATGAGGTTGAGCTTGAGTATCGGTTGCGCGTCCAGTTGCTGGCCTCGGGTGTCGCGGTGTGACTAGTCATTGTTGTGACGGCGGGTTGTTATGTAACAAAGTATGGTGTGCCTCGTTGCACTGCTTGCAGCGTCGGCTGGACTTACATTTAGCTTGGAAATGTGAGCCAAGACAATTGAAGCACCGTTGTAGTTTCATGATGGCATCCTGGCGTGCCACAGAAGTCAGTTCGAGAAAGGATTGACAGTCAATGATGCGATGTCCTTCTCCGCAATAATAACACATGCCTGCGTGTGTCGTAGAAACATGGGATTGATTCATGTGAAGCGGTGGTAATCGGTGACGGAATACTGACATCCTAGGAGTGTTCATAACAGGAGGTATATTTACGGGGCGCGGTCCGTTGAATGGCCGTGTAGGGCCTGACGCAGCACGTCTAGGCTCGTATACATATTGCGTAGCCTTAGGTGTAATAGAATTGTCGGGCGAAACCGAAGGCTGGACGATTGTACTATGTGCCGTGTTAAGGTTAGGTTCCAGTTGGTCAAAGTTTAAATCACGGGCCCCTTGCGAATCAGACTCATTTACTGACGACACCAGTATGCGGGGTTGTTGAGCAGCTCTCGCGTTCGTAGAAGCTGCGGCAGGCGGTTGATCCAACAACTCTAAAGCCCTGGCCTGTTCCGTTATAAAATCATTCAACAATTTGTACGTAGGCATACGATTTGTGCCTAGCCTCGTTTCAAAATTTAATCTAGTCTGGGGGTCCAAGTTATTAATGGACATCTGAAAAAGCAGAAAATCAGCCAAATCATCTAGCTGGATAACCTTCAACGCACACACAGCGTTTGAATGCGCGGTCAAGAAGCGGTTCAATTCAGTTTGCGAAGCATTCTTAATTGGTTTAAATTCTTGAATCATTTTAAAATAGTGGTCAGCCAAACGGCGTGGGTTAGCGTACCGATTGCGCAAAGCTTGATATGCAATGCTGTAATTTTGTTCAGATATTACCAAGCCTGTGACAATTGCTAAAGCGTCGCCTTTAAGTACCGATTTCAGATATTGGAATTTCTGTATATCACTAAGACTGTCGTTGCAATGGACTATTGAATCGTACATCGTTATAAAGTCCGTCCAGTCACTGTTGTTTCCTGAAAAAATAGGTAACGCAAGACTAGGGAGGTTAGGTGAACCTACAGCTGATTTGACGGGCGAGGTTGATGTCACCTCTGCCTTGATAAGGTTAGGATATTTTGCTAACATGGGCAAATACACGTCCTGAAATTGTCTTTTGATATTAAACGCACTTTCAGCTAAACTTGCCACCTGGGTGGCGAACGTTTGTTCTAATATCTCATAAGTATCCACGAAATTGGCCTGAATGCGTCTTATTTCCCGAGCGATGCCTTCCGGCATCCCTTTACCGTCAAGAAGGGTTTGTACTTGTTCCAAATCATTTAATATATTTTTTAATTTAGCGAGGTAATATTCAGTATTAATTGCCATCATAAATAATTTAATAAAGTTCACAAATAAACACAACACAAATTAATTTCACAAAATTTTTTAAATAGCGGTAAGTGGACTGTATAGTTTAATAAACGTAAAGTATTTCCTCATCACAAAGCAAATCAAAATCAAGTGACGTATACCTATGACGTCACGTTTCCCGCGCGTGTAACTCGCACAAAGGAAATCAGAAATCAAATGTTGCGCAACACTTAGTAAGATTGCATGAATCATATAAATCAAATGAATTTAAATTCAATCTATCCGGCTCGAAGAGGACCAAATGAAGCGACTGGCGCTTAGCTAAAATGAGAAGAAAACGAGGTTCGAGAAAGATCCGAAATAATACAATAGAAATGTGAGTAACAATAGTAAGCTGCGGCAAAGTGCCTTACTTCAATCGCTGAGCACGCAATTACGAAAGTTTGAAAGCCATAATGGGCTCCGTACAAGCACATTTAATAACAGAACAATTCGCACTGAATTTACACATAAATGAATTATTAGTACTTAAGCTTATGCAGCACTTACCCTCGTGGAGCAAGAAAGGGCAAAATTGAAGTGGTCGTAGATCTCGTAGCTGTAGAAGTCCTGGGTACCCAGTTTGTAGGAATCCTGGCCAGGCGAGGTCACACTAGAACTTAAACGAGAAGTCAATAAGCTGCATTTAAAAATCCTAAAGTCATTTAAGACCTATGGCGCGTAACGACACAAAGGAACTTACAAACGGCGATTGTAATTAAAGTCAATAATCCGCAAATAACTTATATAATAACGCGGTCACACTAACACACATTAAGACGAACAGTTTTAATGCTTGTACGAGGTTTTCACGGTCAAAAGCGGCACTCTGCACATGTTGTGCAACTTTACGTAACGAGGTATTTTAACGAGGCTGTTAATTGTACGACAGTTCCGAGACAACAGGCACGACTAACGGAAATGCGAGCTAAGGGAGTGGGGATCAGAATCCACAGAAAATCAATACTTCAAATCCATTCATCGATTGGCAGATCGGACATCACGTGACCATTACTGCACAGTCCAGCTGAGCGTTTGAAAGTAGGCCGCGAAACTTCGAGCGCTGACTCGAACAATTATCAAATAAAATATTTTTACAAAATTAAATCATATGTGCTACAAACGACCATATATTTATATGTATTGCACTTTATGTAATTTTTTCTATAACATCAATGACCTTATAAATAGCTTGGTGCCTTGATCTCCCTTGAATTTGTTCATCAATTAATTTGTCTTTAACTTTATGCTTATAAATTTCCAATGTTTCAAATATATTCATTTTTAATCCTTAATTTAATTCTTTTATTAATTTCATATTTTCTATTTCCGGAAACTTGTGTCCATTATTAATACAATGAGTAGCTAAATTTGATTTGTATATGTTTGGTTTGATATAAGCGTTTAGATGTTCTTTGTATCTTTCTTTTAATTTCTTTTTTGTTTGTCCTACATATAATTTATTACAAGTTTGACATTTTATATTATATACTCCATTTCTTTCGTGTATATTATTTTGATTTTTGTTATTGTTTATTAAATTTTTAATTTTATTATCAGTTTTATATGTAATTTGTAAATTTGTTTATTTATATATATAAAGAGGGTGGAGGTTGGCGCTCAGTGCCATTACAATACACATCTAAACTAAGTGTTAACTTTAATTATGAATTCAAAGAAGATAAATCAATTCCGAAAAACGTGTCATAATTAAATTATGAGGATACACCGTACGTGCAAAGCTGAGGATACACCGTCTCAACTCTTATTTCTTGATCGACTTAAGAGACATAGCTGCAAAGAAACGTACATCAACTTTTATTCAAAAAAACAATAAAGAACTTTTTTTACTCAATAAATTTTTGCATTCTGTCTTATATATTAGTATATAAATTATACGAGGGGTATTCTTAAAGTAAGGGCCGTTTGAAAATAAAAAAAACAAAAAGAAATTTGCAAAAACTAATTTTATTTTTGGAATCTACATACTTTTATCTATTTTTCTACATAGTTTCCAAGTTTTTGTAAACACTTATCATATCGCACAGCTAAATTTTGGAAACCTTCTTCATAAAAACTTGCCGCCTGCTGTGATAACCAAGAATTCACGGCCGTTTTCAATTCGTCGTCATCGTCATAACGGCTGCCGCCTAAGTGATGTTTCAGATGATGGAAGAGATGAAAGTCGCTCGGCGCAAGGTCAGGGCTGTAGGGTGGGTGGTCCAAAACTTCCCAGCCAAAAGAGTCCAATGCAGCTCGGGTCTGAGTGGCAGTGTGAGGCCTTGCATTATCGTGCAGAAACAAAATTCCTTTTGTGAGCATGCCACGTCTCTTGTTTTCAATCGCTCTGCGCAGCTTCCTCAGAGTTTGGCAGTAGGCTTCTGCATTTATTGTCGTTCCTCGTTCCATAAAGTCGACCAGCAAAACACCATGCCTATCCCAAAACACGGACGCCATGATCTTGCGCTGTGACAAAGTCTGTTTGGCTTTGACCTTTACGGGAGATTGCGTGTGTCTCCATTCCATGCTTTGTTGTTTCGATTCGGGAGTGAAATGCGAAACCCACTTTTCTTCTCCAGTTACGATCCGACTCCATATCGTCACCATTTTCGCCATAACGTGTCAGAAAATTCAAGGAACTCTCAAGTCTTTTGTGTTTGTCCTCCTCCGTCAGGAGTTTAAGGACCAAACGCGAGCACAGTTTCTTAAAGTTTAATTTTGTATGAACAATTTTGTACATCACAGACCTCGAAACTTCCGGAAATTCGTGTGAGAGAGTAGTGATCGTGAAGCGTCTGTTGTCACGAATTTTCGCTTCAACTGAAGATAGCAAATCGTCTGACATTAGAGATGGGCGGCCAGACCGCGTTTCGTCATGGACATTGTCGCGGCCATCTTTGAAGTCTCGAACCCACTTACGCACTTTTCCTTCACACATGGCATTAGCACCGTAAACTTCAGAAATCTGTCGGTGAATTTCTGCAGCAGACATGTTTCTTGCCGACAAAAACCGTATAACCTTGAACATTTTGCAAGCACAAAACACAACGCACAAGTTAGCTACACAGCTGTAACTGAGCGTAGTTGTTGCCAAGGCATGCCGGGACGCGACGCAAGCGCTCGTTGCGGCGTGCACGCAAACTATGAGGGAATATAAACAAACGGCCCTTAGTTTAGAAATACGCTTAGTATGTTCTTTCACTAATTTTGTTTATAGTTATTATGCACTCTGGTGTCTGTTTTGTAATAATTCCTAGTTTAATTGAAATTTACATGATTCTCTAAGCATTAAAATCTATCGTAGTTATTGAAACATCAATAATAAACAGTAGTTTAAAGATCATTTGAAAATCTGGATGAATCAGTAGTCTGAATGGGTTTCAGTCCCAACTGATCTGAATTTTTGACATTCTGCTGTATTTGTTTAAAGTACAAACAATTAATATTATATTTTTTAAAAATCTTAATATATACATGAATTAATTTTTTTTAAATTATTTCAATTTGATTAACAATATTTTTAGTTAATACCTGAAGGGTACAAACAAACAAATTGATAGTTTGCCTACCCAAGAACACACAACGTATAATTGGCCACATGAAAAACACGGATTTTGTAGATCCAACCCACAAACTGACATTAAAAGTCTTTTTAACTCCATGAATTATTAATAGTCAGTGTGAATGCCAAGATTTTTGTGTGTGTCCAATCGCGTACCATTGTGTAGCTTCTATCTGTTCAAATTTCGAAGCAAAATGATTGGTGAACCAATTTTCAATAGAAAATTATGTAGTGGCATTCCAGGTAATGAATTCAAGAACTGCACATTACAAATTTAAAAAATGTATGTTTTTTAATTACACTAATCACTATGTAAAATTTGTTTTAGTATTAGTTCCATCTACATTAATAATTCTTAGATTTCAATATAAGTGACTGAATGTTGGGGCAAAAAAGTAATATAATTTATAAATTCTAAAACAATTCTAGATTTAATAATAAGATTTAATAAAAATCAGTCCAGCCGTTTAGGACTCCAGTGACATACATACAGACAGAACAAAAATATATATAGAGGGACTAACGTACCCGACAGATGTTGTCCTGTTCATATGTTGTAAATCCAAAAGTTATAAAATTATTTAAATAAACTATAAATTGTTTTGACCGTTTTGATGGGGGAATATTTTTTTTTTTTTTTAATTTTTGTAACACTTCATGTTACTAGTGAACAGTAATCACAACTACTCCTATGAGTGTAACTCGTTTTATATTATAAAATTCAATTATTGAGTATAAAGTAAAACTGTCTTAAGTAATACCAAGAAAGAAAATATTAAAATTATTTTCATGAATGGTACATTTTTTTAATGTAAAAAAATATATCTTTTTGCACGCACACATACATCTATTTTTTTTCTTAATATAAACGTTAATTAATTTTTCTAAATCTTAATGAGATTTGATAAACAATATTTTTAGTTAATTCCTGAGGGGTATAAACGAAACAATTGATGATTTGTCAACCCTTGAATTTCCAACACATAACTGGCAATGTGAAAAGCTCGGATATTGTAGATCCAACCTACAAACTGACATTAAAACGTTTTTAGGACTTTTTATACAGTATACCTCGATAGAATACATTTCTGAATAGGAATATACAAGATCTGTTAGATTAGAGCCAAAACTAAACTTTTTACATGAAATAATAATAGGATACGTAGTTATTACTGATTTTTTTTTTAATAAACTATAATTGTAATTTTTATTGATATAAATGATAAATTATTGTTTTTAAAATACTTGTGAGGTTATAAAGTGTATTATTAGTTGCACTAAAATAAAGTTGTTTTACTTTAAAGAAATAACTTTAAAAAGTGTGAGACATAAAAGATGCCATTTCTACAGTGTGATGAGATGCTTGGAAAAATATACAAGCAAGTACTTCAAAAATTTCCTAAATGAAAATGTTACACCAAGACTACACTGACAAAACAAATATATAGACGGAAAAACAGTCTTGAGAAGACGGTTTTATTCCAGATTTCAATAACTTCGATAAAGCCAATATTGTTCACAGCTAAATCTATGTGAGTATAATAAGGCACCTTATTATACCAGCCCATATAGTACTCCATTTACTGCAAAACAGTCTGGTTAAGTATCAGTTTTTTTTTTTTTTTTTTTTTTTTTATTAAATCAAAACCAATTAAAATTATTAGATTTAAAACTAAATAACTTAAATCTAAAATAAACTCTAAAATCCGGGTTCGCCCTCTCACGTTATGGTACCAATGCGCCCTACGGAAGGTTAATAAAATATACGAAGATATAATATAAAATGCCAGTCAGTACATTTATAAACGCTGAGAAAAAATGTATGTTTTAATAATTTTTTCCCATACATTGTAACAAAAAATTACGTAGTAACTAATACTATGTTTTTTAAAATAGAAAAATGATGGCTACTTATATTTTTTAAAACATTATATTTGTTATTTAGATACACATTAACTTCCAGCTGCAATTTTTGTCAATTTGACATTATTCTTCAAATAAGAAAACAAAATTATGTTTCTTACATTATTTGTATTACAGAAATATTCTGTATAGCACTGTATGGGTCACAAGAGTGATAACGCGTTTGTTTGATAAGTATATAGAATAGTGTAATACGTTCATCAATTGTATTTTGTCATAATTAGATTTATATATTTATTACCAAGTATTTAATATCTGGAATAACTTTGGTGATAGTCAAATTTGCTGTTGGTAAGTTTTTTTGGAACTGTCTTATTGGTAGTGTCAAATTAATGAACTCCTTGTGTCAACTTCACACACTTTCGCTTCTAACCACCTTAGATTTTTAAATTTCACTTCTAAACTGATACTCTTAGTTAGTTTCAAGTTTGAACTATTTGAAATTGAATTTTATTAAATGTTTTCAGTTACTCGCTCAACAAGACAGACCGAATGACTTGTAAACCTAGAAGGCTCAGGATATACACCCCCCCCCCCCCCTCTGAAATATCTCAAGTAAAAAATGTATATAGAAAATCTAAAAGTACTAAATAGTCAATTATTCATCATGTTAGTGGTTAGTTTTAATTAAAGGGCAATTATTTATAATTTAAATCAAATACTAAATTGATATTGTTTTAAATTTAATACATTTATTTCTCTTTTACGAAAATTTTAAAAAGCAATTTTGTGCTTACAAGTTATAATTATAACCCCGAAAACAGTTTTTTTTATTAGACTGCTGTTGGGAAGATGGTTACAAAAGGTAGAATAAAATAAATCAAGTATCAATCATACATAATTGTCATAATAAAAATAGTAGACAGGATGTTTGTTTCTAGCTGAGAGTGTATCAAAACCCTGATTGCTATTTTTCTATTGTCAATAAAGCGATAAGCATGTCTGTTCTCCAATTTTTTGTCGGCTCCAATTTTTTGTCAACTACTATCATTCTTGAATATTTTGAAGATAATTCATAGTAGCACTATAACGAATCAGCGCTAAACAGGGAAGTGATAAACTCTATATAAATTCAATAATGGTCAGTTAAATGTCTTAAAAATTGAAAGTAATGTCTGTAAACTTACTTTAAAACTTACAGATAGAGTGTTTACAGATATATTTTATTTTTATTACCATATTCTGTAATTTGTTCATGTTTTATCATCCTTTTTTAATGTGTTGTTAAAATAAAAATAAAGATTCCGTACTTTTTGGTTATATAATGTCCTTTATATTTCGGTATTATACGGAAGTCGTAAGACGAAAACGTTTCCTCCAAAAGTGTAAGTTAACAATTTAACAACCTATTTATGGAAATGAGAGGGCAGACTTTCTGGCCAAAAAAGGCACATCCATGGCACAACCCATTTGAATTCCCTCGTTGCAAAGCACGAAAGCCCTCATCAATGCAACTATCGATCGGGTCAGCAAACTGCACCTCACACAGCAATCAGCAGGAAGAAAATGGGAAAACCTAGTCGCCACAGGACCTAGTTGCCAAGTTCAGATTGCCCATCTACATCTCATCAGTGTAGAATGCTCACTCTGTGGACAAGATACGATGGATGCGGATCATCTGATGAAGTGCAATGTGCTTGACCATTCCGGAGATGATGATGACCCACTTGTTCATCTATACCGGTCAGTGAGTCACCAAATGGCTCAACAGCCAAGGGTGGGCGTTGGCTAGAAAGTAAGTAAGCAATTTAACAACATTTAGTTAACAAAAAGTCTGGTCACAAGTAATAGCAAAAGTGTAATAAGTATTATATGGCCTTATGTTAGTAGCACGGACATAACTACTGTATTAAAAATTATGCTAGATGTAAGCTACCTGTTTCCTGCACTGTTTATCTCAACCGTAAACTTTTATTTTGTAAAACGGACTGATATTATAAACATTTAAAATACTCATACACAATAAATGTTTAAAAAAGATTGTTGTTTCACCTGTAAGGATACCATCCTTGTTGAACTACTTGTATAAAAGGTTTATTTATTTTAATAACATTTAATATACTTTGTCCTTCTAAAATAAAGATTTAAATTTGGTCATAAATGTCATTGAATTTTTATAAGCCTAAAATTTGTTTTAAAAATATCAAATGTCATATAATACATACAAGCTAAATTATAAGCTGTATTTATTAACTAACAATAATACTTCTAAACCAAATTTATTAAATGAGAAAAGTAGGGATTATTATATAAGTAAAACACAAAATGTAATTAAATTTTTTTCAATTACATTTTAATTACTAATTCTTGATTTTTGTAGTCCATTACGTTCGCTGAATCTTATTAATCACTTAAACAATTGTTTATAACTATCCGAACTTTAAATTTCGGATAGTCATAAACTATTGTTTAAGTGATTAATTAATTATTAATTTTATCTAGCTAATTAAACAGAGTTTTAACACAATAAATGAAGACCATACATTAAAAAATTACACAATATATATATATATATATATATATGACTATGATGTGGTATTGTATTGAGTTATATTTCTAAGTTCTGTAGGCTAAATCAGCTGTTAATATTTTTTTATATATTTTTATTAGTGTGTGTTGTTTTGTTTTGCTTTGTTGTGAAAAAAAAACCAAGAAGATAGATTGAAATATGGAACCCTGTTTGTTGAACTGAGATTTAGAATTGGAAGTCTAATTAATAATAAGTATAATATAACTTATTACACTTTTACTATTACTTGCGACCAGACTTTTTGTTAACTAAAGGTTGTTAAATTGTTAACTTAAACTTGGAGGAAACATTTCATGAAAATGATTTCACAAAAATGTCCAACCCCAGTAATTTTTAATTCCGAAATTCCAAAACTCCAATTAATCCGAAACGATTTTCGAAAATATCAAAATGAGAAAGAAATAAATGGCTATAAGAGGGATTCAAAGAAGTAAGGCCACATTATTTTGATTACTTTGCAAAGACCTCAGTGTATCGATCCCTTTTTATTGGTCAGCCTACATTAGTTCAGTTTCAACGTTTACGACAAGCAGATGGTAGAATCATTTTGTCGTCACAGTTTATTAAACTTAAATTTTTATAATGGTGTCTTCTTCTCTTCAAAAAATACAAAACACTTTTGTTGTCGGATAAGTACATCATTTTAAAATGACAATGCTGTTTCAACAATCAGTAACATAAAGAAAAACTACGAACAAAATTTTGCTGTTTATGTCTTCTATGGAGCAAGGTAGCAGTGCACGAAAAACAGTGAAAACGAGTGAATCTGCTTTGGTAGAAACTCCTCTATACATATAGTTTCTGCAAGAACAATCACAAAACAACCCCATATCTGGCCCTTTATTGCAGGAAAAGCCAAGATTCTTTTTTTTCTGAAATCTGTCCTAACAATGAAGAGTCTAAAGCCAGTGATCACTGGCTTGACAATTTCCTTAAAGAGACATGAAATTCGATTCCTTTCTATCACAGGAGAAAAATTATCTAATAATCTGGATGCTATAGAACCTATCCATCAACAATTTCTGGAAAAAGTAGGTGAATTAAATTTGTTCTAAACCTGTTTTAATTAAAAATACATGTTTCAATTGGTGATTTCTTTCAGTTGTTACTGTACTATACTTAACTAACTCTACTATTAACATTAGGATATGCATACTTTATAATACCATATAGGCATAAATGTAGCTGTATTTACATCATAGGTATACGTAGTATGCATACATTCTGATAATCCAAAATGGTCATACATTTATTATTCGGATTATTGGGATTGGACTGTATATATATTCTTGTTTTTTTTTTTTTTTGTATATATAAGGAAAATTGTTTTTTTTTTTTTTTAACTTAGAATGTACTTTTTATAAACATAAGTGAATACAAACAAAAGTATCACTCAACCCAGTTTTTGTTCACCAATAGCATATACAAAATACAGTATAAACTTTTTAAAACCATACCTTTGATACACAAAAACAAATCTTTCAAGTTTGGATACTATAAAATTACCTATGTTACAAACTCTATAAAATGGTGAAGCAATTGACTTATATATTTTATTCTTGATGACAAACTTCATAAAAATTAAGTGATATAGTAAGTACCTACCAGGTGTTTAACTCCTGGTAGTGTTCATTTTTGTCTAGTGGTGTTTTAAGGAGGCGATATATCATGGTGTTGTAAGCAGCTAGTTTATGTTGGTGTGGGTGGTTTGAGAAACTATGTATGGTCGTATTAGTGCTGGTGGGTTTTTGGTATATGTTGAATTTATGTGTTTGTTTGTCTGTTCGTTTAATTGTGAGGTCTAAGAAGTTGAGGGAGTTTTGTTGTTCTGTTTCAATGGTGTATGTTAGTTTAGGGGGTATGGAATTTAGGTGTTTTAGAAATATGTGTGCTCTGCGTGTGTTGCCTTTATATAATGTTATGATGTCGTCGACGTATCTGTACCAGTAAATTATGTTATCTGAGTATGTGTTGTTGTGTAGAATGTGGTTTTGTTCAATATGATATACGCAATGATATATCGCCTCCTTAAAACACCACTAGATGAACACTACCAGGAGTTAAACACCATAAAATATATAGCACAAACAAACGGATACAACCCAACAATGATTGACAAATTATACAACCGCCTAAAAAATAAACATAATAACCCAAATAGAAACACACAAGATGACAATCCCATAAAATACTTATCAATACCATACAGATCATCCAAAACCCACAATCTAACCAACACATTACGAAAATACAACTACAAAATAGCTTACTCCGCACACAACACTCTCATCAAACAATATAAACCCAACAGCAAAATCAACGACATTTACAACACCACTGGAGTTTACAAACTAACTTGCATTACATGCCCCGGTTTTTACATAGGCCAGACAGGGAGGTCATTCTACACACGTTACCAAGAACATATAAAAGCACTAAAAAACAATAACTACCAATCAAACTTCGCCGATCATCTCAACTCCACAAAACATGACTACATAGATATAACATCTAACCTACAAATTCTTCATAAACAACACAGAAATAACTAACGCTACACAACCGAACAGAACGAAATATATAGGCACTTCAAACTACACCCTACACACATACTCAATACACAATTACATTACAACTCATACGCACTTTTTGACATCATAACTCCTAATACACACAAAATACACCCACACCACCAAAATATCCCACCCTCACCCTAACCTACGTAAACCTTGAGATCAGTTACGGTCTGAGTTGACAAAGGGACACATCTCCCGAAACGGCCGTCCTCAACAAGCAAAGTAAGTGCTACTATAGGCAAGTTTAAAACATTTAAAAGTGTAAGTGATTACTAGTAGCTCACGCGAAGATGGAATCAACAAATGTTAAAATAAACTGACTTTGACATAGTGCAATGAGCTGTAGCTACCGTGCGGCTGGTTCACGCTATACATGCTATTACAGACTAACATTAAAAATGTGCAGAAAAATTAACTTTATTTTCTGCAGAAAAATGTTAATATCAATGTTCTACACATTGAAATGAGTAATTAAGAAGAAAAAAAATTAAAACAATATCAAAAGGCTCGTTTAAGCTATACATGCCATTACAACCTAACATTTAAAATGTGAAAAAAAAATAACTTTCCGTATTTTTCGCAGAAAGAAAAGTTGATATTCGTTTTCTACACATTAAAAGGAGTAATTGTAAAACAAAGAAAAAAATGTTTAAACCAACGTCAATAAGACTATATTTTTACCTACAAATAATATTCGAGCTGGCTTGTGAGTGAAAGTTATAATTAAATAATAAAAATATGGTACAACTCACAAATACACAATTTTTTATTTCAAACGCGTTTCAACGACTAATTTGTCGTCATCCTCAGTAAAAATACACAAATGAAATTAACTAAATATATATATATATTTTTTAGTTAATTTCATTTGTGTATTTTCACTGAGGATGACGACAAATTAGTCGTTGAAACGCGTTTGAAATAAAAAATTGTATATTTGTGAGTTGTACCATATTTTTATTATTTAATTATATTTTTACCGTTTATTTTAATAAAGGTATATAGTAATGTTTAAAATTACAAATAAATCTACCCTAACTGGAGAATTTATAGGTATATTAAAATATACGTATATGTAGTAAGCCGTGATGTTGGTATGCGGATGTAGTACTTCTTTTTACTCCACACTGAATTTTTTACTCAACGGTAAAAATGCAGAAGCTCGGCGCCATACGATATTTGGGGAAATGGTTTAACACCACCAAATAGGACGATATCCAAAAGAATTTTTTTTTAATTGACCTCGGAAAGTTACTTTTTTCAATTTAAAGTAGCGTAAAAAATTCAGCGCTGATGTAGAAGTTGTGAATAGGCGCGGAGTGATACAAATGCTTTGTGTTGTTACAACTGTATTTCAATGTATAAAATTAAAACCATATCTAACCTGACTTGACACTTTTTCGGTAAATTTTAATATAGGTATACAGTATTGTATAAATTTAAAACCAAATCTATCCTAACTGGAGACTTAATAAGTATATTTAAATATATGTATAAAAATTAAGCGAAGTTGTGAATAGGTGCAGAGTTATACAAATGCTTCGTGATTTTAAAACTGAATTTCAATGTATAAAATTAAAACCAAATCTAACCTCACTTGACACTTTTTCGGTTTATTTTAATATAGGTATACAGTATTGTATAAATTTAAAACCAAATCTATCCTAACTGGAGACTTAATAAGTATATTTAAATATATGTATAAAAATTAAGCGAAGTTGTGAATAGGCGCAGAGTTATACAAATGCTTCGTGATTTTACAACTGAATTTCAATGTATAAAATTAAAACCAAATCTAACTTGACTTTACACTTTTTCGGTAAATTTTAATATAGGTATACAGTATTGTATAAATTTAAAACCAAATCTATCCTAACTGGAGAAGTTGTTTCTCAAATATCTATACACGTAAGGTTGCGTGACGTACCGCGGACAATGCGTACAACCTTATGCGCAGCACTGTGACGTAAGTATCACTCCGCGCCTATTCACAACTTCTACATCAGCGCTGAATTTATTACCCTACTTTAAATTGAAAAAAGTAACTTTCCTACTTCAATTTTAAAAAAATTCTTGTGGATATCGTCCAATTTGGTGGTTTTGAACAACTTCCCAAAATATCGTATGGTGCCGAGCTACTGCATTTCAACCCAAGAATTTTTTTAAAATTTTACTCTGAAAGTTATTTTTCATCAATTTAAAGTTAGGTAAAAAATTCAGTGCGGAGCATGAAGTCGTGCATCGGCTGTGGAGTGATACAGTGACATCAGCATAACTAACATGTGTAGATATTTGAGAAACAACATTTTGCTTAATTTTTATGGTTTTTACATATGTATATTAAAATATACTTTTAAAGCCTCCAGTTAGGATAGATTTGGTTTTAAATTTATACATTACTATATACCTTAAAAGTGTCCCATCAGGATGAATTTCGTTGTATTTTATACATTACCTAAATGGTTAAGTATAAAATTAGAACTAAATATATCCTGACTGGATACTTCATAAGTATATTTCAATATAAATATATAAAATTAACCTTCCATGGCAATAACAAAAATAATAGTTATCAATATAGCTTCAGGACATGTTTTTGATTCATAAAGTTTTATTTGCTAAAACGGTTATTGTGCATTAGCTCGGCACCTTACGATATTTTGGGAAATTGTTCGAAACCATCAAATAGGACGATATCCAAAAGAAGTAGGAAAATTACTTTTTTTCAATTTAAAGTAGGGTAATAAATTCAGCGCGGATGTAGAAGTTGTAAATGGGCGCGGAGTGATAAGTCACAGTGCTGCGCATAAGGTTGTAGATATTTGTACGTGTGTAAATATTTGAGAAACAATTTCTCCAGTTAGGATAGATTTGGTTTTAAATTTATACAATACTGTATACCTATATTAAAATATACCTAAAAAGTGCCAAGTCAGGTTAGATTTGGTTTTAATTTTATACATTGAAATTCAGTTGTAACATCACGAAGCATTTGTATCACTCCGCGCCTATTCACAACTTCGCTTAATTTTTATACATATATTTAAATATACTTATAAAGTCTCCAGTTAGGATAGATTTGGTTTTAAATTTATACAATACTGTATACCTATATTAAAATATACCTAAAAAATGTCAAGTCAGGTTAGATGTGGTTTTAATTTTATACATTGAAATACAGCTGTAACATCACGAAGCATTTGTAATACTCCGCGCCTATTCAAAACTTCTACATCCGCGCTGAATTTTTTACCCTACTTTAAATTGAAAAAAGTAACTTTCCTACTTTAATAAAAATAAAATTCTCGTGGTTATCGTCCTATTTGGTGGTGTTAAACAATTTCCCAAATTATCATATGGCGCCGAGATTCAGCATTTTTACCGCTAAAACAAGTACAGTTGTGACGTCACTGTATCACTCCATGGCAGATGCAGAGCTTAATGCTCTGAATTTTTTACCCAACTTTAAATTGATAAAAAAATAACTTTCCGAGTAAAATAGAAACAAAATTCTTGTGCATATCGCCGTATTTTGTGGTTTTGAACAATTTTCAATATATATGTCTCTGGTGGCCAATAAAACTCACAATTACCCCATTTTTATCTAGACTCCCATTAAACTGCCCTTAGTTACAGATTCAAAAAATGTTTTTTATAAAATCATAACATATAATAGGGAAATATTGCTGAGGTTATGTGAACCTTATAATAACTATTGTTTTTGTCATTTTTTGACTTATATGTAGTGTTTCAATTAATGGATTTAACATTAAATTCAAAACGACATCCCTATTTTTTGGTCTTTAAAACAAGTACTCTGGTTGAATTACAAATGTAGTTTACAAAAACAGATAAGAAAAATATTGTTGAAAGGCCGGTTTCAAATATATATGTTTGAAACTTACAATACTATTAAATAGTATTTTTTTTTTTTTTTTTAACTGATAATTACACAAATCTGTCATAAAAAGACATTTCAGATAAACATAGATATGAATAATACTTACTAGTTACTACCATAGGGTTCGGAAACAATGAATTAAAAATCATAAAATCATTTTGGGCCAATGTTGCCTACAACTGATCTTCACAAAGTCCAATTCTTGGAGGCCATAATATCGCACTGGTAAGATCATGACATTTCAGTATTACTATTCAATTATTCCAATTTAATGACGAAAATATTAAAAAACAATATCTTTTGAAAAATTATATCGTCCCTCCATAAATCAGAAATTACAATGGAATTTATTGGGCTGGAGAAAAAATCTACACATCTAGACTTCTACAATCTCTACAAATCTAACTTTATAAGCACAAAATTTCCCTCTACTCCTCCAATCTCTATTTTAGTGAAAGTACATTTTTAACATATTAAGTCAAGAAGTCATTATTAGGTGCAACAGAAAACAAAACCATACGAATAAAGCACTTATAGCAAACCCGATGTTACTTTTGTAAGTTGAGAGAAATGTACCGGCTACTCAAGTCAATACTGTATTAGGTAGGCATACATTCTTCATTCTTCAGTACAGTTTTACAAGGGAACTGAGTTCCCAATAATATTGGTTTCTAAATACAGTACTAAGGATTTAGAGAGCTAAATTGTATTGGGTTTTCAATCACTTATTATTGAAAACACATTATGTTGCAAATATATATACACACACACACACACACGACACACACACATATATATATATATATATATATATATATATATATATATATATATATATGTGTGTGTGTGTGTGTGTGTGTGTGTGTTTGTGTTTGTGTGGGGGGGGATAAGATGGTTTCATTCAAATACCTATTCAATTATTAGGATTATTTTATCTTATTTTCATCTACAGTTAGAAGATTTTGCTGGTAATAGAATTAACATTATTTTAAATTTACTTTCATTCTCTGAGTTCATACATTACACACATCAGTAACTATATTATATGAACCGGTCTAATACAGTCAAAAAAATGTAACTATATGAAAAAAAAATAAAATATAAACTTATTGATTGTTTTATCTAAACACACACAGACAAACACACACACACACACTAGAGGAGAAATCGACACCTAGATAAGTAACTGATCTGACATGAAACATTACAGAAATAAAACCCACTTATAACAATCCTAAAACCAATGCTATTTTAAATGTGTGTTCACACCAAAGCCTTGTCTTCTGTACTACCAAACGACAGTATTAAACAAAGAGAATTCGCGCAAAATTTTATCGAAAATGGCGAATAGTAATACAGCAAATGTTTACAATAGTTAAAACAACTTTGCTCCTATTACTCTTACGTAATTCTAAATCTAATATTAGCATTCCATGATTCCAACACTTTTTCGGCATAGACACAATAGTTTACTACTTTTGTTATCACTTGGCAAAAAACTACTCGTTACTAATACTTTACATCAGACGCGTTTCGCAGACGTGTGTCTCAGCATTACCATATAAATTGGTGTGAGTCGATTTTCTGTAGACTGAATACAGAATGGTGACGCATTCTGGCCCCTCGTAACTTAGACGTCCAGAAATGGCAAGCAATTAGATAAAATATTGGGTGTCCCAATCATCCTCAAGTTCCAAAATGAATATATCCTGGAGTGGTGAGAGCTGCGGTGTGTAAGTAACATATCAAGTTCTGTGCCACCATGCTGGCTTTAAAATTGACAAAAAAAAAAGAATAGTTCCAGAGGACCACATAGATAGATTTTAAAACGTCAAATCTGAGAGTTTCCTTAATGTTGGGTAACAAAGAGGATATAAGCGAAATTTTAATAAAATTTCTAAAACACTAATTTTACATTGAAGGTAAGATTTTCACGCAGGTGTAGTTAAAGTCGTCTGGTGTGCACGCCACTTTTTCTCGGTAACTGTTCACCAAAACTAATAATTGAGTTAGTTTAAATGTTCACACAGAAAACGTTATAAAATCGTTTCACTTTTACCACGTGCTAACACTTTAGTGGCTGAAAAGGTTTAATGAGAAAATCAAACGATACGAAGCTAATAATTATTTAAATGTGATGAGATACTCCATTCTTTCTATTTTTATATTGATCTCAACACTTATTTGCGAAGGATTTGTAGGATTTTAAAAAAACGTTTAAGAGAGGACTCCAAAATGGCGAAGAAAAGGAACGCGGAGATGCGACGCAACTAACGCTTTCAGGAGTTGAGTACAGACTACCGAAAAAGGGAAGAGTATTGCGCGTCGAGCGTACGCCGTAGATCGCACACAGAGGGAGCATGTGCAGTGGTTTGACAGAAAGCATAACTATGTGAATTTCGAGAATTGTATCAAAGATACCGTCCACCAAAAACTAGTAGTTTTTAACCATAAGTTAGAAGAGAGAAGAAGAAGGCAGAGGTGGCAGACAACTGAAGAGATGGGGGTCTGAGGAAAAACGAAGGAGATGCAGAACAAGTGTCGAAGCTGTACTTAACAAGTAGAGTTATTCAGAGAGTAGAAAAATGAGTAGACGTCATGGAGAGTAGAGATATGTTGAAGATTTGACCAATGAGGAAGCATAGTCAAAGAAGCGTATTATTGAGTATGAGTAGAACAAGGTCTAGAGTGAAGAGAAAGATGATAAAAACAGACTTCTCCAAGGTAGAAGTGATGGTACCTTTTGGGTAAATTCAGAGAATGGATGAGAACAGAGTGGGCTGACCTGCCACCCACGCTGAGAAGACCTAGCTTGTAATGTAAGGGCAACAGAGACCGAAAAGATGGTGAGGTTGCTTATGGTGAGGAGAAACAATGGAGTTGAAACAAAAAGAGATTTTGAAAGAAGAGCATTTCGAAGCGACACCATTCAAGAAACAAATAGATTTCTTGGTTCGCAGGCTTAATCGCTCAACAACATTCTTAGCTGAGACAAATATTTGAAATTTCCCAGTGTGAGGTGGCCCAGCAAAAAAATTTCAAGTGTGTAGAGGTGATCCAGAATGAATTTCTTCAGTAGTCAAGAGATGTTGAGCAAAGGGGAAAGTTCGAGCGTTTTTTACGTATGAGTGGTGACGAGATAGAAAATGTCATTGAGAAGGAGGCTCTTCTTTATGTAGCAGCATATTATGCTTCTGTTTACAGTGCTGGCATGAGGGGAGACTATTGAATATTTTGCAATAGAATATTTTATGCATTCCAGCACAGAAGAAGCAAGCGCGCGCGCACACACACACACACACACACACACACACATATATATATATATATATTCTTGAATTTTGTAGTCCATTACCTTCCTTGAATCTTATTAATCACTTAAACAATAGTTTATGACTATCCAAACTTTAAATTTAGTAAATTTGTCAAAACTTACTGAGAGAGAACGTTTTCGATCGCTATGTGCCGATCTTCATCAGTGTCTTCTGCTTGGAGATGTTGGGTCAAGCGGTGACGGTTTTAAAGGTAGGTTTTCCATAGTATCAAAGAGTATGTGTGATTTGTATTGTCTTTGTTCGTTTAAAATGTTTGTACTTTGTGTTTTTGTGTGTCTGTAAATTTCATACTGTTCTAGTGTGTTGAGATGTGGTCCTTTTTTTGTTGATGTGTAGGATTTCTAGGTTATGGTAAATGTCTGTGTATTTGTGTCCTGTTTCTTTTATGTGATTGTAAAATGTTGATTTGGTGTTCTGTTTGTGTTCCTTGACTCTTTGTTTAAAGCTGCGACCTGTTTGTCCAATGTAGAATTTGTTATATTATTAGTATACACCCACCCACCCATCCACCCACACACACACACACACACATATATATATAAAGAACTAAGTCAAAATACAAATACAAGTGTAAGTTAACAATTAACAACTTTTACTTACAACTTTTTTTTAAAAAAATGTTTTAACTTGCCTATAGTAGCACTTACTTTTTTGTGTTGAGGACGGCCGTTTCGGGAGATGTGTCCCTTTGTCTCACCCTAACCTACGTAAACCTTGAGATCAGTTACGGTCTGAGTTGACAAAGGGACACATCTCCCGAAACGGCCGTCCTCAACAAGCAAAGTAAGTGCTACTATAGGCAAGTTAAAACATTTTTTTAAAAAAAAGTTGTAAGTGATTACTAGTAGCTCACGCGAAGATGGAATCAACAAATGTTAACAACTTTTAGTTAACAAATGTCTGGTAGCAAGTAATAGCAAAAAGTGTAATTTGAAAAATTATGGAAATATAATTGGATAAGGCAATCAACTCAACGCTAAAGACTATTAATCTAATCAACAAATGTTATTAATTCTTCTGGATTAATTTGTAATATTTTGAAATTGGTAAAGCCATTAGATAAATAAATAAAAAGGGTGCTCTTGTTTTAATAAAATGTGTATGTTGGCATAAATATCAAGTTTACAGTAAACATTTGTCTCATTAATTTGCTAAGCATTAGTAAACAAAAAACATTAGATGTCTTGCATTAGTTCGTACTAAGGTTTGGAGATAGTATATACTGTATTTTCTCTGTACCATTTGCGCGTGCATTAGGCAGTGTTGAGGCAACAGATGCGAAACAGCTGACTCCGTTTGTGTTTGATGTAACCAGACAATAAATGATCTAATGTTTATCTTAAATGCTAACCTCACTTTCTTTCACGTTTTGATTTTAGAAGTTATTTTCAAGTATTATGTAACTGTTTTAAGTAATTTATGAAAGAATGGTCACTCCTTGGAAGCCTTTGAGTAATAGCTTGTGTAAGCTGTAAGTTACTCATAAATTTGTAAAGTATTATTGATAAATTCATACATTTTATGAATGGAATTTTGTATTCCTACTTTGAATTCATTTCATACATACAATTTATATAATATGTTGAATGTGTAAATGTTAAATCGTAAGTTATATGAGAGGCTACCTGCTGACTGATTGCTGAAGGTTTCAGGGTGTTACAAAAAGAAATTGTAAATCAAAACTATAACATAAACTGTTAATGTAACATTAGGTTGGGTTATCCAAGGAAAAATTTGGTATTTATTTACTGTACCCTCGTGTTCGATTTTAGCGGAAAAAAATACGGGACGAAGTAGAAAGTCATTAGATACGAAAAAGAATATGAAAACTCTGGCTCACACTCCAAAAATTTACAATTTTGAAAAATTGTAATTCCTCCAAAGGTGCTGGTAAAAATGCACAAATATAGTCTTAATGACGTTGGTGTTAAAAGATTTTTTCCATCTTAAATTACTTTTTTTAATCTGAAGAATATGTATATCGACTTTTCTATCCACGGAAAATACGGAAAGTTACTTTCTTTTACATTTTAAATGTTAGGTTGTAATGGCATGTATAGCGTAAACGAGTCTTATTGATATTGTTGAAATTTTTTTTCTAATTACTCATTTCAATATGTAGAACACTAATATAAACTTTTTCCGCCGAAAATACAAGAAGTTAATTTTTCTGCACATTTTTAATGTTAGTCTGTAATAGCATGTATAGCGTCAACAGTAGCTACAGCGCACTGCACTATGTCAGTCAGTCTATTTTAATACTAAACTTAAAATCTAAAAATTTAACGTTTGGTTATAATTTTGTACAGCATGACTATATACCTACATGTTTTTACAACTTAACATTTAAAATGTAAAAAAGTAACTTTCCGCAGAAAAAAGTTGATATTTGTGTTCTACAGATTAAAACGAGTAATTTAAGACGAACAAAATTTTTTTAACACCAACGTCATTAGGACTATATTTTTACCGTTAATTTTATATACCAATGAAGTATCCAGTCAGGATAGACTTGGTTATAATTTTATAAGTTTAACCAAATGAATACATGTAAGGCTAGAATAGAGATCATATGTTGTTACCTGGCAAAAAGTATTACTCCACGGAAGTAGATGTCTAATGAGGTAATGTTGTGTAAAATTACAACCAAATCTATCGTAACTGGACACTACAGGTATTTTTTACCCAACTTTAATTTGATGAAAATGGTACTGGTATTTATATTCCTGAACAAGAGTTTTCATTATTTTTTTTGTATCCCTGATGAGTTTCTGCATCGCCTGGTATAACATTTTCCCCTAAAACATATGGGAACGGGAAACAAATATAAAAAATTTATAATTTTGAGTTTTGGCTACTAAGAAAAGAAGTATCAGTATAGTGCATAACACAATATTTCAATTAATGATATTATAATCTGTATTGGGAAAAAATTATACCTGAAGATTCAGGAACATGGAAAAACTATTTTAACAGGCTATTGATATAACAAAAACATTTATTAGATGTTTACTGAATACAAAATTTTAACAAATTCAATTCGAATAAGTTCATTAAAAAGTATTAGATAGGCCTTAACATGTTTTCCTTTTAAAAATTGGACATACATTACCTATCACTATCGTTATATTGAATTATTTGTATTGAGATGTATATACATTGAAATAAATTAATATATTTATTAACTGATCAAAACTATTTAACAATAATCTATGTGTAAAACGGCTGTTCTATAACATAATTGTTTATAACGTTAAATTTGGAATGTTCTATACAAATATGTAGCCACTTCAGAAATGTTAACAATTACCAAGTTTTTAAATTTTGTTGGACCTCATCCCAAATTGTATAATTCTTTACATGTGAATTGAAGAAATCACATTTAAACCAATTTTCAACACACCAAACTTTATAAAATCCAAAAGCTTTTTTTACAATACGAAATACTAAGTTATATTACAGTATAATATAGCTATAAATTATCATATTAGGATAGATTTAATTTTTTGTTTAAATAAAGTTTACTAATGCCAAATCCTGGAAAAAATCCTTGAAATTGCCTCTTTTGGTAATAGTTAGTCAACCTCTTTTGATTTTTTTTCATTTTTGCATATGTTACTTAAAATTACATTCTAAAACAAAAAAAAAGTGTCAGAAACCTCAGTAACCATAAATAGGTCTCTCAGTTAGTCAAGGTCAATATTATGTGTAAAAACGGAAGAAGTACCTAGCATTCATTATTTAGATCTTAAATACTGTTACTTGCTGTAGAATTTCATTAAGAAAAATGTTCTGGCACCAGTCTATTCGATTATAATTACAAAGAATGTAGGTTCCTACTCTACTGACGTTTTATCACAAAAAATGTAAACGTGTCACAAGTGATGGGTGCGTTTGTAAATATTCTCTATTGATTATGGAGTTCAAATGTAAACATATTTTGTCTCTGATACAATATCATTTATATTATCTGTATGTAGCCTATAAGCAATCTGTGTAGCACGACTAGCTAAGACAAGTTGGTTTTGGGTGTTTGTTGATATAACCCTTTGTATGACATTTCTATTTTTACGTGTATTCAGTATTATTTCCATTATGTTACACATCTCACTCCTGTTTTATGTAACTAGCAAAATCTAGTATGTACTTTATTAAATTTAAATACTTTTAAAAATTTTGTTCTCATCGAAATCATGTTTGGATTTGAGGGGTCCCCTTGTAGTGGCTCTTGAGACGCTTGGTCTATAAAATATTTGTATTTGTTGATTTCATCTTCACATGAGCTACTAGTTTTCACTAAACACTTTTACAAACTTGCCTATAGTGGCACTTACTTATATTTGTTGAAAATAGCCATTTCGGGCGATATGTTCCATTGTCTGATCAGTTACAGTCTGAGTTGACAATGGGACACATCTCCTGAAACCGCAATCCTCAACAAATATAAGTAAGTGCTACTATAGGTTAGTTTGTAAAAATTTTTGTGCTATAGACTGGTGGGCTGATATATGCACCATCCCCAAAACACTAAAAATCGCAAACACAAAAACATATGTTCAACAAACATATGTCTAGGGTATTTATGTAATATAATACTTGCAGTTTTTGTGTTGTATATCTTGCGGTTTTTACATAAATTACACTTGTTTGTTTATCTTGGCAAAAAACACCTACTTACTGATTTAGAAAACCCCTAAATCAGTAAATAGGGTTTTTTGCCAAGATAAACAAACAAGTGTAAGTAGTATAATAACTCATTATAACACTTGAATTTTGTATGTAGTCCATTATGTTCGGTGAAACTTAATTAATCACTTTTACATTAGTTTATGACTATCCAAATTTTAAATTTTGTAACTTGGAAGAAACTTACTGAGACAGAACGTTTTCGATCGCTCCTTGGCGATCTTTATCAGTGTGTTTTGCTTGGAGTTGTTAGGTTAAGCGGTGGCTGTTTTAAAGGCAGGTTTTTTATAGTACCAAAGAATATGTGTAATTTGTATTGAGTCTGTTCATTTAATATGTTTGTACGTTGTGTTATTGTGTGTTTGTAAATTTCATATTGATGTAGTGTGTAGAGATGTGGTCTTTTTTTGTTGATGTGTAAGATTTCCAGGTTATGGTAAATGTGTATTTGTGTCCTGTTTCTTTTATGTGATTGTAAAATGCTGAGTTGGTGTTCTGTTTGTGATCCTCGACTCTTTGTTTGAAGCTGTGACCTGTTTGCCCAATGTAGAATTTGTTGCATTTGTTGCAGTTTAATTGGTATATGCCTGGTGCCTGTAGTTTATCTTTGTTGTTGGTATCATGTTGTATTTTGTATTGCTATTTTTTATAGTTTTATAGTTATCTATTCTTTATAGTTTTGTATGCTATTTTGTATCCTGTTTTTTGAAATTTGTGGGATATTTTATTTGAAGTTCTATTTATCTATGGTATTGTGATTTATTTGTTTTCCTTCTCTGTGGTGTTTTTTTGTATATTGTGCCATAGTTTGTTTATTATTGTGGAGTTGTATCGATTTGTTTATGCTAAATATTTAATGGTGTCTTGTTCTTTGTTTATGTTTTCTGTGGTCATTGGAACTTCTTTAATTCTATGGAGCATGGATCTAAAGGCAGTGTGTTTGTGTTAGATAGGGTGGTTTGAGATATTGTGGATAAGTGTGTGTGTCTTTATCGGTTTCCTGTAAATGTTGAAGCTGTGTGCCTTTTTGTTATGGTGAGGTTGAGGAAGTTTAGGGAAAAAATGCCCCTGCACATAAACTAGCAAAATACATGGACAGAATAATTAGACAATATACTAACTTCAAGACAGGCACATAAGTAAAACATTAAACAAACCTCATAAATAAAAAATACAAACATAACACAATTCAACACTACTATCACTCGACATAGCAAATATGTACACCAACATATCCGTATCCGAAACCCTCAACATCCTAAAGACGCAATTAATGCAAAACAACATACCAAAAACCCATGTCACTAAAATCCTAAACAACCTCCAAACCATCACCAAAAAAAAACTATTTTACCCACAAATTTTTTTTCCCAACCAGATGGCCTACCCATGGGAAGTCCTATCAGCAGCATCCCAAGTGAAATTTTCCTACAACACTTAGAAAACACCAAGATACTTGCAAGCAGTACACACTCGCACAAAATAATTTACTGGCACAGATACGTCGATGATATCATAACACGATGCAGAGGCAACACCCGATAATGCGAAAAAAACTCATCACCTACACTAATGAAATACACCAAAAACTCCAGTTCACCTTAGAGATTGAAACCAACCGATCCCTAAACTTCTTTGACCTCACCATAACAAAAAAACCACACACAGAAACACAGCTTCAACAGGAAACCGACAACAGACACACTTATTCACAACACCTTAAACCACCTTATCCAACACAAGCACGCGGCCTTTAGATCACTGCTCCATCGACTTAAAGAAGTACCAATGATCACAGAAAACATAAACAAAGAACTAGACACCATTAAATAATTAGCACACACAAACCCTTTAAACCGTCACTGCTTAACCTAGCAACAACTTCAAGTGAAAATTTAGTCACTGTTGAAGATTGACACGGAGCGATTGAAAATATCCGGTCTCAGTAAGTTTTACAAATTTACAAAATTAAAGTCTGAATAGTCATAAACTAATGTAAAAGTGATTAATTAATTCTCACCGAACATAATAGACTACAAAATTCAAGAGTATTATTATATGGTAAGAATTATAATCATTAACAACTAAAAGTTTCTATTTAAAAAAAAGTAACAATTAATTTAAATAATTATCTATATTTTAAACTATATTGTAAAAAAATTGTAATTATTAATTTCAAGGATGATTGTAATATAGTAACAAATAAAATTATGTTACATTAAGAAACCTTGAATTTTTAAAGTTTTAGTGTTTCCATAGAGTGAGGTTGAATTGGATTAATATGTTTTCTCACTGTTTCTCATTTAGCAACACTTGTTGATTTATAAACACTTGTTGCTTGTTAATTTTGTTTAAAATTGGGATTAACCTAGCTTTTTGATTATAACAACTTTTGTTTAAATTTATTCTCTCTAATTCTTGCAAATATGATTTTGTTTTAGATGTAATGATATAGATGCAAAATATAAATGTCCAAGATGTAATATTCCATACTGTTCACTGAATTGCTATCAGTCAGAGGTCCACAGTCAGTGCTCTGAATCCTTTTACAAAGAGTGTGTTATGTCTGATATTGCAGGAAGAGATTTGGATCCAGATTCAGAACACAAGATGTTGGAAATATTAGAGAGGGTACAACAGACAGACAGTCAATTTGAAGAAAAGGAATTAGGTATTTACAATAATAATTGTAATGATTAAACAATAGCATTATGTATTAAAAAGCTTAACATTTTGTATCATTTTACTAGTTTTCGATGTCTTATATGCACATTTGAGGATTTAATCCACTAGAACGTATCATACTAGGGCCGTGTCTGTACCGAAAGAAACAAAAAAATATTCTTTGCATAATTTGTGTTGGACAACGTCCATTAAATGGTCCCGTCACCGGCCAACACAGGAGCATTTGTCACTCGAGCAGTTCAACATATTTTGTCATTGACAGACCACTCCATGGATGCTAGGTAATGGCATGAAATCCTCTCACAACCAAGTATGCTCCTTGTTGCTATTCCGTTCAGACATTAGACTTATTAGCTCTTTGCTTGCTTTTGAAAAAACACGTGCGCTGGTTAGGAAAAAAAATTTTGTCAATGGATTTCTTAATGAATTTTCTCAATAATTCATTAAACTGGAATAATGTCATAGGAAAATACTGGTAAAATCTGTTTTCATCATCAACGACTTGCCTATATAACATCCAATATTTTCCCTCACTTTACCTTTTTCTTAGACATTTGTGAATCCAATAATGTCTCTGAGTCTTGTTTTTGTTTTCCCCTTTTTTGTTTAATTTTTTTCCTGGCGAAAAACGAATTGTGGTTATCATCGCCAAACAAAATCTAACACGGAATGCAATATTTTAAATAAAACCAAATAAATTTAAATACAACAAAAATTACAAAACAAAAAACAACATAATACAATAAATAACAAAAAACAACAATAAATCTATAAATATAAAAAAGTATAAAAAAAACTATAAATAACAAAATAACAACAAAGAACAATATAACAGTAAATAAATAATAACAACATGTAAAACAATAATAGGTAACAATTTACCAATAAATAAATCTCAATAACAATAATAAGAAAATAAAATAAATTAAATTTATATAAATAAAAGAAACACAGAGAATTATATGTATAAATAAAAAGAATATATTTTAAATATTAAATTTTAAAAAATATTTTCAAGTGGTGCAAGAAAGCGATGACTTGTCCATGCATCGTCCATGATCACCACCTTTAAACTGCCTTTTAAATTAAAAAGGGCACGAAGATTGCTTACACTAACACAATCTACTAAAATATGTTTTATTGTGAAGATATCACCACAGTATTGGCATATTGTTGGATCTTCACGACGCATCAAATATCCATGAGTTGCAAAGAGTAACCACCACTTCCTCCCTACGTTTTTGAATGAATTGAAGACCTCCATGGACAGATGGTATCTTTAATTTCCCTCAGCTTGTTCTAAATCACGGTATGCCACTCGTCCAAGCAGCGAGCATTAAATGTTTTGCAAAACACACATAATCAGATGCCATAACTCGTTGAGTAATGGGCACCAAACGTGTTGCATTCTTAGCCGCTTCATCCTCTTTTGTGTTTCCACAGTGTCCAGGAACCCAACAGAACGTTACCCCCACACCCCTCAATTGAAGCCTGTGTACATCACACAAAATGTCCCCAACTAAAGGGTTGAAGGAGAAAACATCCTGAAGAGCCTGAAGAGCAGTTTTGGAATCAGAACACAAAAGATAGTGTGAAGATTGAGATCGAATATCAGTTAATGCTTTTAAGATGGCAAAAAGTTCTACCGTGAAAACACTACGAGCTGAGGGCAATCCGTACGTGTAGGTACATCCAGATGCATAAAACGCACACCCAACACCATTGTCCAGTTTAGATCCATCAGTGAAAATAATTTCACTGTGTTGGTGAGATTTATAAATGGATAAAAATTCCTGGTGGTAGACCACAACAGGAGTATCGTGTTTTATATAACTGGACATTGAAAAATCGAAGTGCGGCATTTTTATTATCTATGGAGGTAGATAGCACATTTGCTATTCAAACATAGTGAGAAGTTGCAACTCAAGGTCATCCAATATTCTTAACCTTCGTATGCCGAATGGAACGGCCGAACGTGTACATATATTGTACACTTGATTGAGCATGTTATTAAAGACTATTTCAAATGCTGGGTGGTTAGGTTTGCTTCGAAGAACAGAAACGTAAGATATTTGTAGCATCTGACGTCGTCTAGAAAGGGCAGGTTCCCCAGCTTCGACAAGAAGACTAGGGATTGGGCTAGTTCTAAATGCACCAGTAGCAAGTCTAAGTCTAGAGTGGTGGATGGTAATAAGAGTTTTCAGAACTGTAGGTCGTGCAGATTAGTAGACTTGACAGCCATAATCTATGTGCGATAAAACCGAAGCATACTAGTTCTGTCTGCTCCCCCATTCGTACCACTAAGGACTCTTAACATATCCAATTTCTTGCTGCATCTCACCTTCAAATCACGAACATGTGGACTCCATGAGAGTCTTTCATCAAATAAAATACCTAAAAATCGAACACTATCCATTATTTGAAGCAGAATTCCACCAAGATAAAAGATCGGCTCCTGGTGTTGCCTACGACGACTAAGTGCTACACATTGGGTCTGTGAAGCAGAGAATTTGAAACCTGTAGTTGTTGACCATTCCTCTAATCTGTATATTGCTAACGGCAAAGATCTTTCCGCAGTTGCCATACTACGAGCAGGCACATATTTACAAAAGTCATCCACAAAAAAAGAACAGTGTACTGGAGATCGTATATTACTGGTGATACTATTTATTGCAATGGCAAATAGCGTGACGCTCAGCACACTGCCCTGCGGTACACCATTCTCCTGTCTGTAACTATTTGAATATGTGCCTCCAAGACGAACGCGAAAAGATCTGTTAGAAAGAAAGTTAGCGATAAATGCTAGGATATTCCCTTGTATACCCCATTGATTTCAGAGTGTTCAGAATTCCTCTTTTCATTCCATATCATATGCCTTCTCAAGGTCAAAGAAAACAGCAACGAGTGTTTGACGCAAGAGAGGCATCTTGAATAGCGGATTCTAACAAAACCAATTGTTCAATTGATGATCGTCCTCGTCTGAAACCACATTGTTCGTTGCTAAGAAGTTTGTTGGTTTCTAGGTACCAGACAAGAAAGCGGTTGACCATCTTCTCCATTAGTTTGCACAAGTCGCTTGTAAGTGATATAGGCCTGTAACTACTGGGGTTGGTTTTGTCCTTACCTGGCTTCAAAAGAGGAATTACAGTCGATTCTAACCATGCATCGGGGGAAAAGCGCTCCTTGAATAAACGATTGTATACTCGAAAGAGGTCAAGTTTCGCCGATGATGGTAGATGTTTTAGCATGGAGTACACAATGGAATCAGGACCTGGTGCAGAATCCTTCGTTGACGCAAGAGCTGACTACAATTCCCCTATAGAGAAAGGAGTGTTCAAATGAGAGTCTTCAGACAACCTAACAGTAAACGGTATTGCTTCTTCCTTCAGTTTATACATCTGGAACAATCTATTATAGGCTGTAGTAGCAGAAAATGATGTTCCAAGTACATTAGCAATGTTATCACTGTTTGTGATTAATCTTCCATCTGGTTGCTTCAGCGCAATGGCTGGCAACGGAATGGAAGTACCACAAACTGATCTTAGTTTCCTCCACACTGTGGAGGACGGAGTTGTTCGTTTAATTGTGCTAATGTACTGTTCCCAAGAGTTCTTTCTACTCAGCCTGAATATCCTCCGTGCTTTCGCACGGAGTATTTTATATTCCTGAAGGTTTCTATTTGTTGGGTGTCGCTTAAATCTACTTAGCGCTGTTCGTCGTAAACAGAGAATTTCTGTGCATTCATTGTTCCACCATGGCACAGGCGGTCGGTGTGGATGCGCAGAGGTTTTGGGAATGGTCTCTATTGCGGCATTTGAAATAGCCTTAGTAAAATTATTAATTGTTTCATTAATGGGTGTCATATAATCCATGTCAAGTGATACAAGGTAATTCAAGTAGGAGTCCCAGTTGGCTTTCCGCAAAATCCAACTGGAATTTCGAGCATTACAGGGTTGGGAGTCACATAAATTGATCTTAATAGGCACATGGTCGCTTCCATACAAATCATTGAGTACTGACCATGTGCATCTAGTAGCTAATTGAGGGGTGCAAATCGATAGGTCAGCAGCTGTCCATACACCAGTAGATGCTGCTAAATGAGTAGGCGAACCATCATTTACCAGACATAAGTCCAGTTCCATTTTTACACTCTCAACAAGATCACCTCGAGAGTTCCAAGTCGGAGATCCCGAAGACGAATGGTGGGCATTAAAATCCCCTACCAATAAGAACGGAGTCAGTAACTGGTTTATCAAATTCACTAAATCACTGTGATGCAGGTTTTCTTGTGGTGGCAAGTAGACACAACACACAGTGATTTTATACGGGACAGCTGTTTGAACGGCTACTGCTTGTAAAGAAGTTATTAAGTTTAGAGAAACAGCATTGATACAGTCACGGGCTAGGATGGCTACGCTGCCTCTAGCTCGATCTTCTTTAACGAAGTCCGATCTAAAAACTGAATACTCCCTTAAATGGAAATTATACGATTCGTGGAGATGTGTCTCCTATAGACATATAAACATTGGATACACATCTCGCACGAGTACTTTAAGTTCTTCTATGTGACTCCTAACACCGTTGACGTTCCATTGTATCACTGACTTGCTAATTGCAGACATTTATTAACTCAGCAATGGATTGATCTGACACCCATTGGTGCTCTCTCCTTTCTTGTTTGGAACGTTTTTAGACATCCCAGGCTTACATTTTTCAGATTCCATATTCACCCGTTCAGGAATGGAATCTGAGGAAGATTTGGGTTTAGGAGGAGTGGTTTTCACATTCCCTCCTACCCGATAACGACGGTTGCGATGTGGTCTGACGTAACACTGGTCTACGTGGTTTGTTTTTTTCCAACATCTGCACAGAAACGTTGACAATGTTTTCTGCACAGAAACACAAGGCTCACCAAATGATTTATTTTGTGCTCCAATCCCTCCAGTGGAAGGGATTGGTACAAGAGGAAAATCACTATCCGTCGCTGCAGGTTGTACTAAATTTAAAGTAGGACCATTCGTGACTAAGGACAAAAGGCGAGAAACTTGTTCAGTTAGAACGTCAATTTTTTTCGACAGCTCGGCACAGTTGTTACAAGACGATTTGGAAGCGGTCGGAGTAGCGGCATAAGTCTTACTGTCTGATTTTGGCTGAGTAGATCTATACATTTCCAGGCATCTGGAAACTACAGCTTGTCTTTCGCCATGATGCCTAGGATAGCTTTCTCTTCCTTAAAAGTAGGATAGTTGTAGGATCATGCTGGGTAGTCACCACCACAGTTGGCGCATTTCGGAGAGTTAACACATTCCTTATCATCATGACCTTTAACGCTGCATATACCGCATACGTTCTGCTTCGACCAGGTAGAGTTGATATGCCCAAAACGCTGACACTTTAAGCAGCGCCTAGGGTTAGCCACGTATTGTTCACTGAGATCCTTTGGTAACCTGTATGTAAATATTCGGGTATTTCCGGCTTTCCAAAGGTTACGATAAAAGATGCTGTTGCTATTTTTTCTCCTTTGTCCATTTTCATTATAGGGATAACGTCCGTAACTAACTGAGAAGACAGTTCGGACTTAATTTCATCAATTGGAAGGTACATTAAATCCTCACATGTGATGACCCCCTTTGAGTAATTCAAGGATCTGTGGGGAGCCACAGATACCATGACAAGGTCAAAGAAGGTCAATTTTGATAGAGAACGGGTTTGTCTGTCAGTGGAAGTCGTAACTAACAGTGTTCTGTTTCTAAGTTTCTTAATAGACGCTACTGGACCTCCAGCACAGGCAGTAATAGCCTTGTTAATCAGGAAAGGAGAAATTTTGGAAAGATCTTTTCCTTCTTCGGCACTAGAAACAATTATGTACTTTGCTGATTGGCACCATCAACATTTTACTTAAATCCTTGTTATTATGATCGTCAGGAGAATCCTGGTGTGTTCTCTTCAAACTAGTCATATTTGACGGGGTTTTTGAATCCATAAATTTTTTAAGCCAGCCATCGTGTCAAGCATTACGGGAGAGACTATAGGAACGGGAACACCCTTGGATCACATTAAGATCATCCAACCCTCAGAACTCTGAGGCCTATAGCTTTTCTCCTTAGCTCGACTGGATGGGCATCAGTCGAGAACTCGTAATACTGAGCACAGGCTCTGACACCCATGCACCGCGGATACTCCCTGACCAAGGACCGAAGCGGCTGGTAGACCAGAGACCGCGCTTACATCTTCAGCAAGCTCACATCAGCGTCCCAGACCAGAGTTTGTCACGCTCTTTTCAGCACTCCCAACGTGCAAAGGTTCTGACCAGTCAAAAATCCCTAAGAGAAGATGTAAGTATGTGTGTGTGTGTGCTTTGTGAGTGGTGTAGTCTTAGGCTAGGGTACCTTGAGGGACGCCAAACCCCTCGTAGATGCGGCTAGTCCACACCCCCCTTGCGGGTCCTTCTTTGTTCAAAATAAGGGCAATTCTGTCAATGACAATTCCTTAATAGCCATATTTTATGTTTTCACATATAATAACTAACTTAAGTTAGTTTTTAATTCACAACACAGCAAAATAAAATAAACACATTAATTCAATTTATAAAGATAAATAACATTAAAACAGTAGACACTGTAGTACTAATGTAGTCTCTTGGCACAAGAAATATAAAAAACAGATGCAGGACTCAACGGCTACCAAACGGGTTTTCTATAAATGTAAAAATTTTTTTATAAGTATGCCAGGCTTCTTATTTAGATGCAAGTTACATTGTAAATACATAGATAATAAATAATAGTTACACATAAATAATAAACTAAATGGATAAAATTTAATCATTATGTTATATTAAAAATCATTATGTTGAAATACAAAAATAAATTCTATTCAGGCTTTTGTTAATATAATGCTCGTCAGAATTAATTATTATAATCTTGTAGCTTGATTTTAATGAATTATTGTATTATTTTTTGAAAAAAGGAAAGTAGCTTTGAACATTACAAAAATCATTGTATCGAGAGGTTTTTGAGTAATAACTTGGAGCAACTTTAGTATAATTTTTTGTATTATAAATAAATAGAACCTCTTAAACCACAAAACCGTTTTATTAATGTCCTGATGTAGATTTCAATTGCAAAGCAATCATCTTGAAAGAAAATTACTCTTTTAGTCTTGTAGTAATTTTCTCTAAAGATGATTGCTTGCATTGAGGATGTACATAAAGACAGAAATATAAAGTATTTTGTGGTTTGTTTATTTAATATCAAAAAAGGTTTTTGATTGTTCTTTTTTAAATATGAAGTAATAATTACAAGTGGTTTTTGTACTCCTTAAATGTTGTGTTATATATATATATATATATATATATATATATATATATATATATATATATATATATATTGTAATAATTGGTAATTTTGTTTTATACAAGTCTTAATAAAAGTTAATAATTTAAAAGAAATAACACTTCAATGCTGCTTTTTGTTACAATAAACTTTTAATATCTTAAAATGACATTCCTTGTTATCTTTTACAAAGTCACTTACTAATTAAAATTTCTTATTTCCTCTACAAAGAATTACAAAAATTAAGCTTTATTAGCCTAAGTCTAAATTTTGTTATGGCAGCAAGAAGTTTAGTTATAAAATTTAATATAAATTGAAATTGATTTAATTATTTCAATTTGAGCTTGAGCTCTCTTTATCTCGGGTTAAATAGGTGGGTTTTCTAAATTTTGACTAATAAATTTTGAGTTGGCACTTTCAAAAAAAAATATCTAAATTACAATTCTTACAAGTTAAAATTTTTACAAGTTATTTGGTTCTTAATTAATATATTTCCTGAATAATTTCTTCTTAATTTATCAGTTCAATGGTTTGGCTTATTGTTACTCTGTAATTACGATTTGAATATGATACTGCACTTTCCGCACCAGTTAAAAAAATAAAATTTCGACAGCCAATTCTGAATACGTCTTCCTCGTTCCGATGCTTTGTTCCAACTGCTTACTGACGCTACCTTTGTTAGAAAAAAATGGCCAAGTCGTGAATTTCCGCTATTTTTTCGTTTATTCCTTGTAAGTACAGCTTTACGGATGTCATGTTCTTCTTCTTTACGGATACACTTCTTCTTCTTAACAACTGCACTTAAATTTCTTTGCATTTAAATCCAAAACTGTTTTCTATTATATCTCCACGAGAAATATTTAAAACGAATATCTTTTGCCGGTCAATGCGCACGCAACTCCACAAATCTGTTATCCATCGTGTTTACTACAGCACATTTCACTAGCTTGCCGTGTGAAAGTTTTAAGTGTATTTTTACATAGTTCTATTTAAATTGTTACCTATCAATTATTTCTAATACATTTTATTATAAATAGTGATTTGTGTTTTTTTTCTTTTATATAAAATCTTGTGATTAGATCTAAAATGTGGCCGTGTGCATTTTCTACACAAGTGAAATTAGGTTATGTTTACAATTCGTTCCTGGTATATTTTAGTAATTTTTTCATACTGAATTTATTTATATATATTTATCTTATTTTGGTAAGTGCCTTTTATATATATACTATTTCAAAATGTTACATAGTCCCCAAATTTAGATAAAAAAAAATTTTGATTCCAAAATTCCTTTTTTTTTATCTCAATTTTCACATTTTGGGAGTAAACTCTTACTCTATCCTTCTTGCTTGTCTGCTGCCATCTAATTACATATGATATACTTAACTCCTAACAATACAATAAATTAACAATTAACATTTAATCAACAATACTCTTACTCTTAACATCTCGTACATTAATCATTTTCTGATTCTTAGAATCTATTTTATAAACTTTTTCTTTTTTTTTCTTTATTTTAATTTTAATAGAATGGAATCCTTCCAATCATAAGTCTTTTTATTTATCTATATAATCTATCTTCTGACACAGTGTTCTTTTTTTAAATTTTAGTCTAACCGAGTCATAGCATGTCTAGGTTGTTTGTAGGTTAGGTCCTTGTTCTTATTCATTCATCCCTTCCTATTTTATTTTTATTTACATATTTTTTTTTTTTTTTTTTTTTATATTTTTTTTTTTTCAAGTGTTTGTTTAATTATTAAGTCATTTCTGGTCTATTGTCATTTCCGGTTTATTTGTTATCTATCCCTCCTACATTCGCTTCCTTCTCCTAATACTTTTATATCCTGAGTCATTCCTGTTGTTACCATCTTATTATCCCTTGTTATTTTCCTTTCTCTCGACTTCTCCCTTTATTTATTTAATTTGTTCTACCTGAAATTTATCTGATTCTCCCTGGTGTGCCTCCCTTGGTTCATAAAATTTCTTTAACAAGCTAATATGGAAAATTCCTCTAATTTTATTGCTTCTAGCATCTTTGATTTCATAAGTCGCTTTGCCATATTTCTTGGTGATCACATAAGGTCCATCATATATATAAAATAATTTTGCCATCTCACCTCTTATACCCTGTGGTTGCCAATTTTCTTTTACTAATACCTTGTCCCCAACATTTAATTCTTCTATTTTATGAGTTTTATTAAATTTCTCTGCTCTCTTATGAGCCTTCTTCTTAATTCTACTCCTAGCAATTTCTAAATGTCTTTCTAAATTTATTAACTTTGAATTCCAGCCAAAATTTTTTATTTCCTTTTGCCAAAACCTTTCATCCTGAATTCCTAGTTGTAGCTGGTTAGGTGTGTATCCTGTAGTCTCATGAGGAATTTCATTAATTGCCTGGTTAATAACCTCTACATATTTTCCCCATTCTCTATGGTTATGATGACAATATGTTCTCAAACATCTAATGATCTCCTTATTCACCCTCTCAACGATATTGCTTTGTGGCCTCCTTATTGGAGAAAATATTGGTTTCATTTCTCTATTTTTTATATACTCCAGCCATTTCTTATTATTAAACTGGGTTCCATGATCAGTCTGTATTCTTTCTACTCTCCCGAAATTTTCTATATAATTTTCTAAACATTTAATTGCCTCCCCTGTGGTTGCCTTTTTCAATTTATAGATTTGAACGAATTTTGTAAATACATCTAACATTACTAATAAATATTTATAGCCTCCTACAGTTCTTTGAAATGGTCCTATAAAATCAATTGACAATTGCTCCTTTGGTTTTTCCACTTGGATCCCTTTCATCTCTCCAAAATTACCTTGGGTTACATTTTTAGCTCTTTGACAAATATTACATGTTTTAATAATTCCCCTAATGCTTTTTCCCATCTTCTTCCAAGTGAAGCTCTCTGATAATATGGTATGACATTTCTTAGCTCCTGCATGCAGGTAATATTCATGACAAGTACCCACTATTTCTTTAATCATTCCCTTTGGTACTACTATTTTCCAACTTTCCCTATTTCTTTTGTATACTAAGTTATTAATAATTTTATAATTTTGAAGATAATTTTGAATGTTTTCTTTTATTTCTCTAACTTCCAAATCTTCTACTTGTAATTTACTAAATTCTTTAAATTTTGTACACATTTCCATATCCATAACTCTTTCTATATAATTTATTTGTAATTCTGAATTTTGGTCTCTTTCAAACTTATTTTTGTCACAAGGGTTCCTGCTCAATAGGTCTGCAACTACATTTTCTTTTCCTTTACAGTGTTCAATAGTATAATCATACTCTTGCATTAGTAATATCCATCTATGCAATCTTGAATTTAAAATTTTACAAGTCTTAATAAAAGTTAAGGCCTGATGGTCAGTCTGGATCACAATTTTTCTTCCTAGGATGATCTGTCTTGCTTTCTGCAGACAAAACAATATAGCAAGTAATTCCTTCTCAGTGGTATAATATTTAACTTCACTTCCTTTTAATGTGCGGCTCATAAACATTACTGCCTTTTTCTCCCCCTTTTCATCAATCTGATAGATGTGTCCTCCTATGGCATATTCACTGGCATCTGTTTGTAGGTAAAATGTTTTCTGGTAATCTGGGTGAGTAAGTACATTTGTTTCCAAAAATTTTTTCTTTAATTTAATAAAATTTCGCTCCTCCTCTTCTGTCCAAATAAATTTGTTTCTATTAGATAATAATTTTAATAATGGTTGTACAAATTCTGAATATTTTTCTATAAATTTATTATAATAATTAGCCATTCCAATAAAACCTTTTAACTGTCGAGGATTTTTAGGTGAGGGAAATTCTAATATAGCTCTAACCTTCTCTTCATCCATTTTTACTCCATTTGTAGTCAATCTATATCCTAAGAATGAAATATCTTTTCTACAGAACTCTGATTTATCAAATTTAATGGTCATGTTGTTTTTTAAAAAAATTTGGAAGATCCTTTCTAGGTGTTTTTTATGCTCCTCAAATGTCTCAGACATACAGACTATATCATCTACATATATTAAGGTGAAATCTTCTAATTCCTCCCTCATAATACTGTCCATAGCTCTTGCCAATGCTGCTAGAGATGTTTTCAATCCATAGGGTGTAACAACAAACTGGTATGTTTTCCCTCTATGTTGGAATGCAGTATATTTTCTTGACTCCTTTTCCAATTCAACCTGCCAGAAACTGTTAGTGAGGTCCATGGTACTCAACCAATTAACTTTCTTTGCTCTGTGTAGAATCTCATTTATTCCTCTATAGCAATCATAATCCGGAATTATAATTTCATTTAGTTTTCTTGCATCTAAACATAATCTAACTTTCCCATTGGTTTTGATGACTGGGACTATTGGATTAATATATGGACTAGTACTTCTTTCAATTATACCTAACCTCAACATTTTCTCTATCTCTTCTTGTACCTGATCTTGGTACTTTGTAGGAATTGGGTAATTTCTTTGGTAAAATGGTACATCTTCCCTAACTTTAATCTTATGTTTATATGCAGTGCATAAACCGGGCTGGTCTGAAAATACTTCTTTATACTTTTCTATTAAATCACTCATCTCCTGTCTTTGTTCCTTAGTTACCTCTTCATTCCCTATTCTTTCAAAAATATCCTCTTTTTTTATCTCTCCCTCCTCTTGTACAATTTTAATATAATTTTGACTCTGGTTTCCAAAAGTTTCAAATTCTTCCCATTTTTCCATATCATTCATTCCTTCCTGTTCATCACAACTCAATTCCTCCTCCATCTCATTTTCAAAATTATTCATCTCCCCTTTAAATTTTGTCTGCCCATCTACACTCATTTTTGATTTATATAATTTGTTTTCATATTTAAACTCCATTTCCCATTTTCCAAAATCAAGTTGTGCCTCCACATCCATCAACATATCCGTACCTATATTAAATTTTCTCAATAAGCCTGGCACCACTAGGCATTGAAACGGATATTTTACCCCTCCTATTTCTCCTATTACCATGATCATTTTGTTTATCTTTTTAGTTTTCTTATTTGTTGCAGTCCGAATGGTTAAATTTTTTTGTTGGTAAGATTTCTATTTTTCCTATTTTATTTTTATTCTCTAACATCCATTTCTCCTGGATACATGTTACGTTACTGCCTGTGTCTATTAATGCTAGTAAACTTGTATCTTCCATCTTAATCTCTATCTCTGGGTTTATTATTATTTTTTTTTCAATTCCTAAATTATAATTTCTCTCCTCATCTTCTTGTTCTAAAAATTTTCTACTGATTAATACATTATTTATAGTTAACTTAATTTTATCGTAGGAGCTTTTATCAAATTTTATCACTGGCAACCTCATTTGTTCTGTTTGATGCTCCTTTTCCTGATCCAAGGCGACGATACCAGTGTTCTCTAGTTTTCCGTTTGACTATGTGCACCATCCTCCTTCCTTGTCCCCACGCCTGTCCTTGCCTCTATCTGATTTATTTCCTTCTGGCTCCTGTCATTTGTTCTGTAATTCCTGTCTCCTCTATTTTCTCGACTATTTTCCTGCCCTGGTCTTGGTTCAATATTCCCCCTCATATGATTATCTATTCTTCTGTTAAAAAACTGGACATATGGCCGTCCTTCACTTCTATATTCATTCCTTCTATACAATTCTCCTGGTCCTGGAAATCTTCTATTTCCCTGCTGTCTCATCCCTTCCTCACCCCTTCTGGGTGGAAATCTATTTCCATTCTGTTCCTCTCTAGGGGTAGGCCTATTCCATGGTCCCCTGTTTCTCTGTCTTATTTCCTTATTTCTCTCCTCTATATCCTCCTCATTTAGCATCCTTTCCATCTCTCGGATCGTTTTTATATTTTGTACTCTTCTTGACAACTGTATCCTTTCATTAAAATGCCGGCTTAATCTCCGGACTATCTCTTCCTCATTTTGCGGTGGTGTCATGTTCTTTAACACTATGACTCTTTCTATGAAATAATCTGCTCTGGCTCTTCCATTTCCCTCTATATACCTTTCATTTTCTATTCTCTCTTTGATGCCTTCCTGTATTTCTTTGGCCCAGTATCTTTCTATAAACCTATCTTGTAAATCTGCGAAATTTTCCACTTCCTCTCTGATTGATTCCCACCATCTTGCAGCTCCTACTTCCAAGGCTCTATCTATGATTCCTCTCCATTCATTTTCAAATCCTTCCCCTGTCCTACATCCAAATTTTCTCTCCACATACCTATCCAGTCTTTTTAGGAACTCCATAGGGTTCCCATTCCTACCATTAAATTTTGGCATCTCCTCCTGATTCCCGCATGACACCTGTATTATCCTTAGGCCTTCTCCTCCTTTATTTTCTTCCACCTTCTTTTCTACCTTTTCCATTCTCTGGGTCAATTCCCCTTGTTTCTCATTATTCCTCCTTCCTTCTGTTTCCAATCGGTCAATTCTATCATTATTATTGTTTTTCTCAATCGCTATCTCCTTATTTAAAACTCTTAACTCTTCCCTGTTCTGTATTGTCATTTTTTCTACCTTCTCTATCTCTTTCTTATTAATCTCTGTCACATCAGCTATTATTTCTTTTGTTTCCTCTAAATTCTCCTTAATCCTCTCTTCTAAGTCTCTTCTCATAACTCCTACTACATCATTATTCTCTGTTCTCAACTGTTCCCTCATATCCTCTATCATTCTCCTATTTTCTTCCTTTAGGCTTTCGAATTTCTTATCCAACCTACTCATTTCCAACCTACTTGAGGCAAATCCTCTGTTCATCTCTCCTTTTACTTCGTTTATATTCTCTTTTAACTCTTTTTTTATTTCGTCCATCTTATCTAATTGTCTATGTAGATCCTCTCTCCCTTTTACACTCATTTCCATGAGAGTTCTCATCATCTCCCTTAAATCTTCATTCTCATTATTTCCCTTTTTCTGTTGGGTTTGCATCAGTGGTAATCCCCTAGCCTCATCTACTTGGGTTTCCACCTCACTCTCTTCTATAGGCATATCTGTGCCTTCCGTTTCTGTCTCTTGTATTTCTAGGCTTGTCCCTTCTTCCAATTCTATTAGGCCTATTGTAGCTTCTTCCTCTTTTTCATCTATTTTTTCTTTTAATGTCACATATTTTCCTTTTGCAGCTTCCTCAATTGCTGTACCCTTCCTAGACCTACTATGTTTGTTATAGTCCTCTAATTTTTCTGTTTTTTTCGCTTTCTCCCTCCTTAAATTATATGTACCTGTTTCAGATTCCATTTTTTTTTATTTCTTTATCTAAAATTTCAAAATTCCCCTTTATTCTATTTAAATTTTGAAAATTAAAAAAATTATTGACTTATGGTTGCAAAGTCCTGAAAAGTAAACAATATTAATACAAATATTTAATTAATAATCTTATCTAAAGTGCCTTGAGGTTAATTCTTAAATTTTTTTTTTTTATAATCGAGCCCCACGTTTGTGTGCCAAATGTAATAATTGGTAATTTTGTTTTATACAAGTCTTAATAAAAGTTAATAATTTAAAAGAAATAACACTTCAATGCTGCTTTTTGTTACAATAAACTTTTAATATCTTAAAATGACATTCCTTGTTATCTTTTACAAAGTCACTTACTAATTAAAATTTCTTATTTCCTCTACAAAGAATTACAAAAATTAAGCTTTATTAGCCTAAGTCTAAATTTTGTTATGGCAGCAAGAAGTTTAGTTATAAAATTTAATATAAATTGAAATTGATTTAATTATTTCAATTTGAGCTTGAGCTCTCTTTATCTCGGGTTAAATAGGTGGGTTTTCTAAATTTTGACTAATAAATTTTGAGTTGGCACTTTCAAAAAAAAATATCTAAATTACAATTCTTACAAGTTAAAATTTTTACAAGTTATTTGGTTCTTAATTAATATATTTCCTGAATAATTTCTTCTTAATTTATCAGTTCAATGGTTTGGCTTATTGTTACTCTGTAATTACGATTTGAATATGATACTGCACTTTCCGCACCAGTTAAAAAAATAAAATTTCGACAGCCAATTCTGAATACGTCTTCCTCGTTCCGATGCTTTGTTCCAACTGCTTACTGACGCTACCTTTGTTAGAAAAAAATGGCCAAGTCGTGAATTTCCGCTATTTTTTCGTTTATTCCTTGTAAGTACAGCTTTACGGATGTCATGTTCTTCTTCTTTACGGATACACTTCTTCTTCTTAACA
This sequence comes from Prosapia bicincta, assembly GCA_036971475.1. Lineage (NCBI taxonomy): Eukaryota > Metazoa > Arthropoda > Insecta > Hemiptera > Cercopidae > Prosapia > Prosapia bicincta. Next base: position 362,899,812 of record JBAIZL010000001.1, read on the forward strand.
ACTGCACTTAAATTTCTTTGCATTTAAATCCAAAACTGTTTTCTATTATATCTCCACGAGAAATATTTAAAACGAATATCTTTTGCCGGTCAATGCGCACGCAACTCCACAAATCTGTTATCCATCGTGTTTACTACAGCACATTTCACTAGCTTGCCGTGTGAAAGTTTTAAGTGTATTTTTACATAGTTCTATTTAAATTGTTACCTATCAATTATTTCTAATACATTTTAT